>WSYH01010487.1:0-23076 GCA_036426205.1 Ascaphus truei | reverse complement strand
ATATCTGCGATGTGAGACCGACCACCTCTCTGTATATCTGCGATGTGAGACCGACCACCTCTCTGTATATCTGCGATGTGAGACCGACCACCTCTCTGTATATCTGCGATGTGAGACCGACCACCTCTCTGTATATCTGCGATGTGAGACCGACCACCTCTCTGTATATCTGCGATGTGAGTCCGTTCGTGTCTCCTTCTGCTGGACAGAGCTTCTCCAATGTAGTCAGCGGGGGGTCGGGGGAAGGTTTGCTGTAACATGCTCTCAGCTGGAGGTATCTGAACAATTCTGATTGCGGGATCTCTTTGTTTCCTGTAATTTGTTCAAATGATTTCATTTTATTGTTCCCCTCCAGATCTCTGAATCTCCAATGGCCGCTGCACTTCCAAATTGACGCAGCGCTATCCGACAATCCAGGCGCAAAATCAGGATTCCCCCATAACGGAGCCATAAATGTTCACCAGCGTCTCAATATAAAGTACTAGGGGGGTCAGTCCTTCGTCACAGTGGTCGCCTTACAAAAGGTGACCATCGCTCAGACCCACCCCTTGGGCAAAAGAGTCAGATCTTCCCTTCCCCCCCCCCTGGCTTGGGGATGCGTGGTGGGTAAGGCTCGTGGGCGTAAGGCGCTTGGGGGTAAGCGCTTGGGGGTAAAGCGCTTGGGGTAAATGCGCTTGGGGGTAACGGCGCTTGGGGTGTAAAGTGCTTGGGGGTAAGCGCTTGGGTGAAAAGCGCTGTGGGGTAAGCCTTGGGTAAGGCGCTTGGGGTAAGGCGCATGGGTGGTACGGCGCTTGGGGGTAGAGCGCCAGGAACGCCGGGGGGTACTCTGCCCGCGTTGGTGGGCTGGCCTCGGCCCAGCCATGGGGGGGGGGTCTGGTCAGCAGGGGGGGTGTTATGTATAGCAGGCGGGTGATGTGCTGTGCATCGCAAGGGGGGGGGGCCAGGCAGGGGAGCGTGGCTAACGCTGCAGGGGAGGTGGCTGGGGGCTGGAGGGAGGAGGGGCTGCCAACTCTGTGAGCCACAAGCTCACCATTTGGGACCTCTGCTTCTTCTATACCCTGCTATACTAGCTGAGCCTATCTATTTGGTTGTCTATTATGTAATCTATAGAGTGCCCCAGTAGCAGGGGGACAGTGACTCGCACGCCCGGGGGGCTGAGGGATGACGGTGGAAGACGGGGAGGGGGGGGGGGGGTGGGGCGAGGGGGGGGAACGGGGGGGGGGGGGAGGGGGTAAGGATGGTGGAAAGGGGGTGGGATAGGGAAGAGGCTGACTCTTTTGCACAAGGGTTGTGGTCTGAGCGATGGTCCACCTTTGTAAGGCGACCACTGTGACGAACGGGATGACCAATCTGGAAGGGCGACGAGCTACGCGACTTAACTGTGAAAACAAAGACTGGATAAATTTTGGGGCGTTGGGATGGGTAGAATCTAGAAAGTTTGATGGCCGGAATTGTCAGTGATTAGCGCTGCGTCAATGTTGGAAGTGCAATTGGTTGCGGCCATTGGAGATTCTCGAGATTCTGGAGGGAACCCACATAAAAATGAAATCATTTTGAAGGAACAAATTACGGAACAAAAGAGATCCCGCAAATAGCAATATGTTCGATCCTCCAGCTGAGAGCATGTTTACAGCAAACCTTCCCCCTGACCCCCCGCCGACTCATTGGAGAAATCTGTCCAGGCAGAAGGAGACCGCCGGGATCACATCGGGCAGATATCAGAGGTGGTCGTTCTCACAATCGCAGTATCACAGAGAGGTGTAGGTCTCACAATCGCAGATATACAGAGAGGTGTCGGTTCTCACATCGTCAGATATACAAGAGGTTGGTCGTCTCACATCGCATATATTCCAGAGAGGTGGTCGGTCTCACAATCGCAGATATACAAGATTTGGTCGGTCTCTCACATCTCAGATATACAGAGAGTGTCGGTCTCAATCGCAGATATACAAGAAGGTGGTCGGTGCTCCATCGGCCTATAGACGAGAGTTGGTCGGTCTCCCATCGCAGATATACTGAGGTGGTCGGTCTCACATCGCAGATATACATAGAGGGTTGTCGGGATCTCCACATCGCAGAGTATACAGAGAGGTGGTCGGTCTCACATCGCAGATTATACAGGAGGTGGTCGTCCTCACATCGCGTATATACATAAGTGGTCGTCTCACAATCGCAGATACAGAGAGGTGGTCGGGTCTCACATCGCAGATATACAGAGAGGTGGTCGCCTCACATCGCATAATCTACAGAGAGGTGGTCGTCTCACATCGCGAGATACCGAGAGGGTGTCGGCTCAACATCGCAGATATACGATAGGTGTTCGGTCTCAAATCGCAGATCTACAGATAGGTGGGTCCGTGTCCTCACATCGCAATATACAGAGAGGTGGTCGGATCTCACACTCGCAGATATACAGAGAGGTGGTCCGTTTCTCACTTCGCAGATATACAGAGAGTGGGTCGGTCCCTCACATCGCAGATATCAGAGAGGTGGTCGTTCTCCACATCGCAGATATACAGAGAGGTGGTCGTGTCTCACATCGCAGAATACATAGAGGTGGTCGGATCACTCGCAGATAGACAGAGAGGGTGGTCGGTCTCACATCATATATATACATAGAGGTTTGGTCGGTCCTCGACATCGCAGATATACAGAGCGGTGTCGGTCTCACATCGCAGATATACAGAAGTGTCTGTCTAACATCGCAGATATACCAGAAGGAGGGTGGTCGGGTCCTCAACACATCGCAGATAGACAGAGAGGTGGTCGGTCCAACATCGCAGATATACATAGAGGTGGTCCGGTCCTCACATCGCATATATACAGAGGGTGGTCGGTCTCACTCGCAGAATACATAGAGTGGTCGGTCTCCTCGCAGATATACAAGGTTGGTCGGTCTCAACATCGTCAGATATGAGAAGGTTGGTCGGTCCCTCACATCGCAGATATACATAGGGGTTTGTCGTTCTCACACGGCAGATATACAGAGAGGTGGTCGGTCTCACACGCAGATATACATAGAGGTGGTCGGTCTCGACATCTCAGCTTCCAGAGAGTTTTCTGTCTCACATCGCAGTATACAGAGAGGTGGTCGGGGTCTCCACGCAATATACAGAGAGGTGGTCGGTCTCACAATCGCAGATATACAGATAGGTGGTCGGTCTCACATCTCATATATCAGAGAGGTGTGTCGGTCTCACATCGCAGTATACAGAGAGGTGGTCGGTCTCACATCGCATATATACAGAGATGTCGTCGGTCTCACATCGTCAGATATACAGAGAGTTGGTCGTTCTCACATCGCAGATATACAGAGAGGTGGGTCGGTCCTACATCGCAGATATCATATGGTGGTCGGTCTCCACAATCGGCAGATATACAGAGAGGTGGTCGTGTCTCACATCGCAGTATACTAGATTTGTTCGGTCTCACATCGCAGATATACAGAGAGTGGTCAGCCTCACTCGCAGATATACATAGAGGTGGTCGGTCTCGACATCTACATGCAGATATACAGAGAGGTGGCCGGTCTCACTCCAGATTACAGAGAGCTGGTCCGGTCCTCACATCGCAGATATACAGAGAGGTGTCTGTCCTCACATCGCCGTATACATAGAGGTGGTGCGGTCCTCACATCGCAGATAACGATAGTTGGTCGGTCTCACCTCGCAGTATACAGAGAGGTGGTCGGCCTCACATCGCAGATATATGCATAGAGGTGGTCGTTCTCACATCGCATGATATACAGAAGGTGGTCGGGGCTCACATCGCATATATCAGAAGGTGGTCGTCTCACAGTCGCAGATCTACGAGAGGTGTCGGACTCACATCGCAGATATACAGAAGAAGGTGTCGGACTCACATCGCAATATACAGATAGGTGGTCGGACTCACATCGCCAGATATACATAGAGGTGGTCCGTTCCTCACATCGCAGAGATACAGAGGAGTGGTCTGTTCCTCACATCGCGTCTAGCAGAGAGGTGGTCGGTCTCACATCGCAGATATACAGATAGTGGTCGGTCGCACATCGCAGATATACAGAGAGGTGGTCAGTCTCACAATCGGCAGCTATACATAGAATGTGGTCGTTCTCACATCGCAGATAACAGAGGTTGTTCGGTCTCACATCGCATATATACCAGAGAGGTGTCTGCCTCACATCGCAGATATACATAGAGGTGGTCTGGCTCTCACATCGCAGATATACCGAGATGTGGTCGTCTCACATCGCTATATACATAGAGGTGGTCGGTTCTCACATCGCATATATCAGAGGAGGTGGTCGGCTCTCACATCGCAGATATACAAGAGGTGTGTAAGTCTCACATCGCATATATACCGAGGGTTGTCGGCCTCAAAAAAAATCCAGATATACAAGAGGTGGTCGGGTCTCACATCGCAGATATACAGAGAGGTGGGCGGTCCTCACATCGCAGATATACCTAGAGGGGGTTGGTCGGGCCTCAACTCGCATATTACAGAGAGGTGGGCGGTGCGCGTTCGGTTTGTGGCACATTCTCAGATATCGAGAGGTGGTCGTTCCTCACATCGCAGATATACATAGAGGTTGGTCGGTCTCAATATCGTGTTGCAGATATACAGAGAGGTGGCTCGGTCCTCTCTACACTCGCCGAACCAGTAGAGGTGTTCGTTCTCACATCCAGATATACAGAGAGGTGGTCGGTCTCACATCGCAGATTACAGAGAGGTGTTCGGGTCTCACATGAGATATACGAGAGAGGTGGTCGGACTCAACCTCGCAGATAAGCATAGAGGTGGTCGGTCTCACATCTCAGATATACAGATTGTGGGTCGGTCTCACATCGCAGATATACTAGAGGTTGGTCGGTCGTCCACAAATCACATCGCAGATATACAGAGAGGTGGTCGTCGCACATCGCAGATATACAGAGAGGGTGGGTCGGTCTCACATCGCAGATATACAGAGAGGTGGTCGTTCTCACATCGCAGGATTATACAGAGAGGTGGTCGGTCTCACAGCGCAGATTACAGAGAGGGTGGTTCGGTGCTCAGACACGCAGATAGACAGAGAGGTGGTCGGTCTCACATCGCATATATACAGATAGGTGGTCGGTCTCACATCGCAGATATAGATACGAGGTGTCGTTCTCACATCGCAGATATACAGAGAGGTGGGCGTTCTCACCATCGCAGATATACAGAGATGGGTCGGTCTCACCTCGATATATACAGAGAGTTGTCTGTCTCACATCTCGATATACAGGAGTGTCGGTCTCACATCGCAGATATACAAGAGATGTTGGTCGTTCCTGCACCTCGCAGATATACAGAGAGTGTTCTTCTCACATCGCGATATACAGAGAGGTGGTCGGGTCTCACATCGCAGATCTCCAGAGAGAGGGTTTGGTCGGTCTCACATTCGGCAGATATAGCATAGAGGTGGTCGGTCTCCATCGCAGTATACAGAGAGGTGGTCGGTCTCACATCGCAGATATACAGAGAGTGGTCCGGTCTCACATCGCAGATCTCAGAGAGGTGTTCGGGTCTCACATCGCAATATACATAGAGGTGGTCGTCTCACATCGCAGATATACAGAGAGTGGTCGTTCTCACATCGGCAGATATACGAGAGGTGGTCGTTCTCACATCGCATATATACAGAGAGGTGGTCAGCCTCACATCGCAGATATACAGAGAGTGGTCGGTCCTCACATCGCATATATCCAGAGAGGTGGTCGGTCTCACATCGCAGATATACAAGAGAGGTGGGTCGGTCTCACATCGCAGATATAGCAGAGAGGTGGTCGGGATGTATAAGGACACCGGGAGGGAGTTCTCACATCGCAGATATACAGAGAGGTGGTCGGCCTCACAATCGCAATTATACAGAAGGTGGTTCGTGTCTTCACTCGCAGATATACAGATAGGTTGGTCCGGCCTCACATCGCAGATATACAGAGAGGTGGTCGGTCTCTCACATCGCAGATATACAGAGGGTTGTCCGGTCCTCACATCGCAGACTATACAGAGATGTTGTCGGTCCCTCACCTCGCAGATATACAGAGAGGTGGTCGGACTCCAATCGCCGATTACAGAGAGTGGTCGACTCACATCGCAATATACAGAGAGTGGTCGGACTCACATCGCAGATATACAGAAGGTGGTCGGTCTCACAATCGCATATATACAGAGAGGTGGTCGGGTTCACATCTGCAGATATAACAGAGGGTGGTCGGTCTCCCACATCGCAATATACAGAGAGGTGGTCGGTCTCACATCGCAGATATACAGAGAGGTGGTCAGTCCTCCATCGCAGATATACAGAGAGGTGGTCGGTCTCACATCGCAGATATACAGAGAGGTGGTCGGTCTCACATCGCAGATATACGAGAGGTGGTCGCCTCACATCGCAGATATACAGAGTATGTGGTCTGCTCACATCGCAATATACAGAGGGTGTCGGTCTCACATCGCAGAATATACAGAGAGTGGTCGGTCTCACAGTCGCAGATATACAGAGAGGTGTCGGTCTCTCACCTCGCAGATATACAGAGAGGTGGTTAAGTCTCACATCGCAGATAGCAAGAGAGGTGGTCGGCCTCACATCGCAGATATACAGAGAGGTGGTCGGTCCTCACATCGCAGATATACAGAGAGGTGGTCGGTCTCACATCGCAGATATACAGAGAGGTGGTCGGCCTCACATCGCAGATATACAGAGAGGTGGTCGGTCTCACATCGCAGATATCCAGATAGTTGGTCAAGTCTCACATCGTGATATACAGAGAGGGTGGTCAGTCTCACATCCGGCAGATATCATGAGAGGTGGTCCGGCCTCACATCCAAAAAAAGAAGGCATGATAAATAGCAGAGAGGTGGTCGGTCTCACATCGCAGGATATACAGAGAGGTGGTCGGTCTCACATCTGCAGATATACAGAGAGTTGGTCGTTCTCACATCGCATATATACATAGAGGGTTGTTCGTATCTCCATCGTAGATATACAGAGATGTGGTCTGTCTCCACATCGCAGATGAGACAGAGAGGTGGTCGGTCTCCACATCGTAGCTATACAGAAGAGGTGTTCGGTCTCACATCGCATATATACAGAAGGGTGGTCGGTCTCACATCGCAGATATCAAGAGGTGGTCGGCCTCACATCGTCAAATTACGAGAGGTGGTCGGTCTCACATCGTATATATAACGAGAGGGGGTCGGTCTCTCCATCGCAGATTACAGAAGGTGTCGTTCCCCACATTCGTAGATATACAGAAGAGGTGGTCGGTCTCACATCCAGAATATACCGAGAGGTGGTCGGTTCACTCGTAGATATACAGGAGGTGGTCGGTCTCACTCGCAGATATACAAGAGGTGGTCGGTCTCCACATCCGCAGATATACAGATAGGTGGTCGGTCCCACATCGCAAGGATTACAGAGAGGTGGTCTGTCGCACAATCGGCAGATATACAGAGAGTGGTCGGTCTCACATCGCGATAGACAGAGAGTGGTCGTCTCACATCTGCAGATTACAAGAGGTGTCGGTCTCACCTCGCATATATACATGAGAAGGTGGTCAGGTCTCCACATCCAGATATACAGAGGTGGTCGGTCTCACATCGCAGATATACGAGAGTGTGGTCGGTACTCACTCGGCAGATATACAGAGAGGTGTGTCGGTCTCATCACATCTCAGATATACAGAGTTGTCTGGTCTCACATCGCAGGATATAACAGAGAGGTGGTCGTTCTCACATCGTAGATAACAGAGAGGTGGTCCGGTCTCACATCGCAGATATACATAGAGGTGTCGTCTCACATCGCAGATATACAGAAGGTGTCGGTCTCACATCGTCAGATAGACAGAGCCCCCCCGTACGCACCGGCACATCACACGCACTACGCCCCTGCGCCGTATGCACCTGCCCCCTACGCGCCATACCCACCGGCGCCGCCAGCGCATGCACCCACACACCATGCCCCAGTGCCCTGTGCACCTGCGCCAGACGCCCCTGGCACGCCGGCACCTGCCTTGGATACATCAAAGGCGGTCCCGCTGCCCCTGCCTGCGGGGTGCCCCCCAGTGCCCCGGGCACCTCCCCAGGCGGATGCGCCAGCGCCAATGGCGCTGGGAAGCGTCGCCGATCCGGGGAGCAGTAACAGGAGCCGTGCAGCCGCCAAAACACCCAGGACCGGTCACCCAGGTGCACAAGCCGCAGGATCAGGTGAGCATGAAAATGCAGCATTGGAAAGTAATGAGGATGATGTTGATGGGGACGTTAGTGATGGGGGGTCGGTTAGGTCAGGGGCAGACTGTGAGTCCCAGGGGTCAGACAGCGAGAACAGTGAGAGAGCGAGCAGCGAGTCAGACGCAAGCAGCGGCGCAGACAGCGACGAGACCCCAGGGGTAAAGCGCATAAGGAAACAGGTAGAGGCGTTGAGCAAGGCGGCAAAGCGGAATAGGACAGATAAGGGAAAACGCAAAGCGCGCAAAGACAAAGGGGCGGCTTCCACCCACAGTGGGGAGGATTCGTTTGCAGTCGAAACTAGCCCCCTGTACACACACCTGCCTAGGAGAACACAGAGAGACATAGGTAACAGGAAGTATGTGGATATGTTCAAGCTGTCAGTAAAGGGGCGAGCAGAGAGGCAACGCGCGCGAGAGGCAGGCGAGAAAGGGCAGGTAGTGAGGAGTAACGCAAACTGGGTTATGGGTTTCATTGTGTTCGGGGACTGTTTCCTTTAAAAACATCCCAAGGAATTGCATAATGTGATGAGATACATGAGTGTGACACAGAACATACATGACGAACACAGGGGTCAGCGTGACGGGATTATGACGAGCAGTTCAGGCGCAGGTGGCAGGGGGATACACGGTTGAGTTTGGGGAAGAGGGACATGGAATTGTGGATGAAGTTAGTGGGATGGGGGAAGCAGGGGGGCGACGCCACCTTTCCCAAGGGTCCAGGCGGTCGGCCCGGGAGTGATTCAACAAGCAGGGGCAATAAAAGGGAGTGTTGGGCGTTTAATGATAAACACTGCAAACTGGGGGCGGGTTGCAAGTTTAGGCATGTGTGTAGCCGGTGCGGGGGTAGCCACCCCATCAAGAAGTGCTTCAAAGGCCCTGGGCAACCGGAGCCAGGGGAGAGGGAAGGCGCTAACACCGGTCAGCCTTAGCGGTTTGGGCCGTTGGCTAAAGGGGTACCCCAACTGGGAGAAGGTGGGTTTTTCTTGGAGGAGGGTTTAGAAGGGGGTTTTTCACACAACAGTGGGGGGGTGAGTTAAAGGAGATAAAATTGGGACGTATGGTGGCACAATTCACACCCCCCCCCCCTATTGCAGTATATGATTTCCCCGGTGCAAAAAAAAAAAAAAAAAAATTATATATAATTATCATAATATATATATTTCAGGCTAATACAACACCTGTCATACCCAAGGGGGGTATGAGGCCATAGACCCAAGCTACGCCGGATACAATACCAATCATTCGACACTGCCATAAGGGATCATTAAGACATATGGGGAGGGAGCACTATTGGTAAAATTGACATAGGAGCAGCCTTTTCAGTTGTTACTCTGGGCCCCCAGCAGCTTCAGAGTCACAATCAAATGCTCAAAGGGGTACATTAGGGGCCGGCAGGCGAGTAATTAGATAATCTTCTAACATGTTTTCTGTCTTCACAGCGGGGGCCCCTGGATATTTTATTAATAACATGCGTACGCCTTTGCAAGCGAGCAGCAGTAAGGGATTAGGGTCACAGCTTGGGGTGTGGGGTGAGTCCCCAGTAAGTGGCCTTACTGGGTCCTCCGGGTGGCGGAACTGTCAGGCCAGTCATCGTAGGGACACCGTGAATACCCGAAATGGGTCTCCACCCGATGCGGATGGGCCGCCAGGTAACGGTTCCCCTGAAAAGATCGTGCGAGCTGGAGGCGCTGACGCAGGCGCTCAGGCGCTGTACCCCTGGCACCAATCTTAGGCAGCTGGGCTCTATCCTATGCGGGTAGGCCCAGGCGGCCATGATAAGGGGGACCTAGGGGCCGTGGAGAGTGTCTCTCGCGGCGGAGAGTGTCTCTCCCAGTGAACGGTAGACGGGGGCCATGGAGAGTGTCTCTCGCGGCGGAGAGTGTCTCTCCCAGTGAACGGTAGACGGGGGCCGTGGAGAGTGTCTCTCGCGGCGGAGAGTGTCTCTCCCAGTAATTCCTCTGTGGAGTGGGTCTGCTAGGGTTGTGATATGGAGGTAACGCCTTTTAAGCCACCTGAATGCTAATCCCCCCCACATCTTTAGCTTAGGGGGAAATATACTAAGCAAAACGGCACCAAACCAGGAATTAACCCCTGGAGTGCCAGACTACCACCACATGTGAGGAGCACTGATCCAACTAGGGGAAAGTCTTTCAAGTTGACCGGTATATGGACCCTACAAGGATCAGTACTCTCGCTATAACTCATTATAGCTTATACATAGTTACAGCAGTGCCACCATATTCACCTGCAATATATCTCACAGTACTAATGTTCTTTCGAGTATCATCCTACTATACTTGGAATTTATATGTGTTAAGCACTACGTTATTATACTCATAAACCCAACAAAGGAGTTAGTGCTAGGAACACAACATTAGGTGCACCTAGACCTAAATCTTGTTTACATCGTATCTATAATGTACAATAGCTGTAGTACAATCACGCATAGTACAGGTCCTATTTATTAGTGCACCTATTAGTACTAAATTACAGGCACTACATTTTGGCTAAAATTGCCGTTCCCTCCATATCACAACCCTAGCGACCCACTCCATAAGGAGACTACTAGGGCCGGTGAATTATCCTAACACTGGACATTAATTACCACTGCACACTCATCTGGAATAACCTATCCATAGAGTAAGAATCACTTGGTATTATTTAATCATTGTTTAAACCCCAATATTCTAACGAGTGTCATTTAATAAGTCATTTTAAGAATTTCACCATTTCACACTGGTCAGAGTGCTTTCTATAGGGGTTCTGTCTGTCTACCTGTACTAAGTTATATGCCCCTTGTAGCACCATTTCCCAAACTTTACACATAAGCTGCAGCGGGGGTAAACCATAAGTGTATCCCATATATATATATTTATATATAGGTTTGGTGTAAATTACAACTTGTCACAAGCTACCGTGACACCCTCCTCCACCCGCCCTACTCTAAACCGCCAAGGAGAGACCTCATCCCCACCTCAGAGAGACACTCTCCACGGCCCCCGTCCACCGTTACGGGAGAGACACTCTCCGCCGCGAGAGACACCTCTCCACGGCCCCCGTCTACCGTTCACTGGGAGAGAACACTCTCCGCCGCGAGAGACACCTCTCCATGGCCCCCCGTCTACCTTTCACTGGGAGAGACACTCTCCCCGCGAGAGACACTCTCCACGGCCCCTAGGTCCCCCTTATCATGGCCGCCTGGCCTACCCGCATGGATAGAGCCCAGCTGCCTAGATTGGTGCCAGGGTACAGCGCCTGAGCGCCTGCGTAGCGCCCCAGCTCGCACGATCTTTTCAGGGGAACCGTTCCTGGCGGCCCATCCGCATCGGGTGGAGACCCATTTCGGGTATTCACGGTGTCCTCCTACATGACTGGCCTGACAGTTCCGCCACCCGGAGGACCCGTAAGGCCACTACTGGGGACCACCCCACACCCCAAGCTGTGACCCTAATCCTTTATCTGCTGCTGCGCTTGCAAAGGCGTACGCATGTTATTATAAAAATATCCAGGGGCCCCCCGCTGTGAAGACAGAAAACATGTTAGAAGATTATCTAATTACTCGCTGCCGGCCCCTAATGTACCCCTTTGAGCATTTGATTGTGACTCTGAAGCTGCTGGGGCCCAGAGTAACACTGAAAGCTGCTCCTATGTCAATTTTACCAATAGTGCCTCCTCCATATGTCTAATGATCCCTTAGGGCAGTGTCGAATGATTGGTATTGTATCCGGCGTAGCTTGGGTCTATGGCCTCATACCCCCTTGGGTATGACAGGTGTTGTATTAGCCTGAAATATATATATATATATATATATAATTTTTTTTTTTTTTTTTTTGCACCGGGGAAATCATTACTGCACATAGGGGGGGGGGGGTGTGAATGGCCACCATACGTCCCAATTTTATCTCCTTTAACTCACCCCCCCACTGTTGGGTGAAAAAACCCCTTCTAAACCCTCCCTCCAAGAAAAACCCACCTTCTCCCAGTTGGGGTACCCCTTCGCAACGGCCCAAACCGCTAAGGTGACCGTTGTTAGCGCCTTCCCTCTCCCCTGGCTCCGGTTCCCAGGGCCTTTGAAGCACTTCTTGATGGGGTGGCTACCCCCGCACCGGCTACACACATGCCTAAACTTGCAACCCGCCCCCAGTTTGCAGTGTTTATCATTAAACGCCCAACAACTCCCTTTTATTGCCCCTGCTTGTTGAATCACACTCCCGGGCCGACCGCCTGGACCCTTGGAAAGGTGGCTCGCCCCCCTGCTTCCCCATCCCACTAACTTCATCCACAATTCCATGTCCTCTTCCCAACTCAACCGGGTATCCCCTGCCACTGCGCCTGAACTGCTCGTCATAATCCCGTCACGCTGACACCCTGTGTTCGTCATGTATGTTCTGTTCACACTCATGTATCTCATCACATTATGCAATTCCTTGGGATGTTTTAAAGGAAACAGTCCCCGAACACAATGAAACCCATAACCCAGTTTTGCGTACTCCTCACTACCTGCCCTTTTCGCCTGCCTCTCGCGCGCGTTGCCTCTCTGCTCGCCCCTTTACTGACAGCTTGAACATATCCACATACTTCCTGTTAACCTATGTCTCTCTGTGTTCTCCTAGGCAGGTGTGTGTACAGGGGGCTAGTTTCGACTGCCAAAACGATCCTCCCCCTTGGGTGGAAGCCGCCCTTTGTCTTTGCGCGCTTTGCGTTTCCCTTATCTGTCCTATTCCGCTTTGCCCTTGCTCAACGCCTCTACCTGTTCCTTATGCGCTTTACACCCTGGGGTCTCGCGCTGTCTGCGCCGCTGCTTGCGTCTGACTCGCTGCCGCTCTCTCACTGTTCTCGCTGTCTGACCCCTGGACTCACAGTCTGCCCTGCTACCCTAACCAACCCCCCATCACTAACGTCCCCTCAACATCATCCTCATTACTTTCCAATGCTGCATTTTCATGCTCACCTGATCCTGCGGCTTGTGCACCTGGGTGACCGGTCCTGGTGTTTGGCTGCACGCTCCTGTTACTGCTCCCGCGATCGGCGACTCTCCCAGCGCATTGCGCTGGCGCATCCGCCTGGGGAGGTGCCCGGGGCACTGGGGGGGCACCCCGCAGGCAGGGCAGCGGGACCGCCTTTGATTATCCAAGGCAGGTGCGGCGTGCCAGGGGCGTCTGGCGCAGGTGCAACAGGGCACTGGGGCATGGTGTGTGGGTGCATTGCGCTGGCGGCGCCGGTGGTTATGGCGCGTAGGGGGCAGGTCATACGGCGCAGGGGCCGTATGTGTGTGATGTAGCCGGTGCGTACGGGGGGGCTTGGGATGCGTGGGGTAAGGCGCGTGGGCGTAAGGCGCTTGGGGGTAAAGCCCTTGGGGGAAAGCGCTTGGGGTAAAGCGCTTGGGGGTACGGCGCTTGGGGGTAAAGTGCTTGGGGGTAAGCGCTTGGGTAAAAGCGCTTGGGGTAAAGCGCTTTGGGGTAAGGCGCTTGGGGGTAAGGCGCATGGGGGTACGGCGCTTGGGGGTAAGGCGCCAGGAACGCCGGGGGTGACTCTGCCGCGTTGGTGGGCTGGCTCGGGCCAGCCATGGGGGGGCGGGTCTGGTCAGCAGGGGTGGGGTGTTATGTATACAGGCGGGTGATGTGCTGTGTCGCGGAAGGGGGGGGGGCAGGCAGCATGGGAGCGTGTGCTACGCTGCAGGGAGGGTGCTGTGGGGCTGGGAGGGAGGAGGGCTGCCAACTCTGTGAGCCACAAGCTCACCATTTGGGACCTCTCTTCTTCTATACCCTGTCACTAGCTGACTAGGGCCGGTGAATTATCCTAACACTGGACATTAATATACCACTGTACACTCATCTGGATATACCTATCCATAGAGTAAGAATCACTTGGTATTATTTAATCATTGTTTTAAACCCCAAAATTTTAACGATAGTGTCATTTAATAAAGTCATTTTAAGAATTTCACCATTTCACACTGGATCAGAGTGCTTTCTATAGGGGTTCTGTCTGTCTACCATGTACTAAATATATATATATACCTGGGTTTGAACTGGGACGAGACTTAAGATATAATAAAGTGATTTTATTCCTTGATAAAGGTGAACACAGCAGATATGTACAAATAATAGGCAAAATATAGACACTTACGTAAAGATTATGGCAGAAATCCATCAGGATACAGACTGCCACTTCTCCCATATTTCAGTTGACATCACAGCAAAACAGGCAGGATACATGCATGAAGACATTTGCATGAAGAACATTTGCCATGAACAACAATGGGTAAAAGGTGGTTCTGACTTATATATCATTTTAACCCCCTCTTTCCCAGATACGGCGCCGTGCTGTCTAGCAAAAAGTCCCTTTGAAGCTTTTGAAGCTCAGTTTGGACGTCCAGGGTCCAGTGTGAAAAGTCACACTTTCTCTGGTTAGTTCCTTTTGTCAGTTAGGCCAAGCATAAGCAATTAGCAATTTGGCCTTTAGACCAGGCAATGTAAATTCTAGCCCTTCCTGCTCATTATTATAGCAGGGGGGCTGCAGTTTCTCATAACTCAACCAAAATTTCATATTTACTGCAAATCATTGCATAACTTCCGTTCCGTAATACACACAGTCAGGTGAGATATATTAATACAATCCTTGACACCTGACGCTCGCAGAGAGACCCTACATTACAGTGTAATATGAAAATTAATAGAGATATTAATATCTGGCAGCCACTAAGGGCCAGATATTAAGTGTTTGTAACGGTTGGTGGCGGGGAAGTCCCACGAATACAAATATGTAGGTCTTAGCCTGTTCATCCAAGGACATCTCATAGTATTCTTATATTTAATAAGGTTACTCATTTTGATATCCTTCTTGGGTTTCTCCACCCCTACCCCCATCAATAAAACCTTTTGAAGTAGGCTTGTAGCTTTTCGCATAACCAACTAGGTAATTACCTGTTGATCCTTCCTGGGTCTTGCATAAACAATTAGGGCATTACCTTTTGCTCACTGGTGCTATGTGTCACACCTAAGCCCAGACCTGCTTAATTAGAGGCCTTTGTTAGTGTGAGTTATAATGTTCACAATCCACACTAGCTGCCTGCAAACAGGTATTAACATACTGTACACTAAAAAAAACCCTTCTACTTTTCACATTCAACTTCAATTAAGCCTTTTGAAGTCCAGATTCTCTGAAAAGACACAATACCGAGGTATTTTCTTAAACTGTAGCTTATCAACCCCTTAAGTCCCAGTGTGTGTGTTATGCAGACACTGATTAACCAGACATTACAATGGAACAGGGGAACAGGGGAAAATACATTTTCATGTTATAACAAGGGTTAAATCACATTTCTGGGCCTCAGCCCAGTTAACCCCTTGTCTCCCTGGTGAGGTTAGAGGGGGGCCCTTGGGGGGTAACCCCGTTAATCCCGGGCCAAACCCTCCCTACCGTCACAGAGGGCTCCCCCCGCCGGAAGATACCGAGAATAGGGATGACAAAGGACTAAGATTATGGCTGACAGTTATTTGCAGGTATTGTTAAAACAATAAAGCTGTGACCATTTTTACTTCCACAAATCTGTGTCGTCTCAGTTTGTTAGGGGGGTGTAAGTAAACCACGCAGTAGGCACACTAGGCCGTTAAGAAGAAGCAGAGGTCCCAAAATGGGGCCGTCGCGCCCATAATGGCCCGTGCCTCCAGGGGGTACTTAAAGTGCGTTCCTTTCCTTCCCCCCACCACGAGGCTTGGTGGATTTGCGCGCGAATCAACAAGGGGAGGGGCTAATGGGGCGGGCTATTTAAACCCTGCGCTTGCAAAAGCTACTCACTGACTCTGTTTTCCCACCCACCCATCCCATTGAGAATGTAATGTTGTGTTGTGTATAACCATATTTTATGAATCTGTTAGCAGATCCATCGTTACAGCTTTGGCGGAACGCGGAACTGTCAGGCCAGTCATCGTAGGGACACCGTGAATACCCGAAATGGGGCTCCATCCGATGCGGATGGGCCGCCAGGTAACGGTCCCCCTGAAAAGATTGTGCGGGCTGGAGGCGCCGACGCAGGCGGTCAGGCGCTGTACCCCTGGCACCAATCTTAGGCAGCTGGGCTCTATCCTATGCAGGTAGGCCCAGGCGGCCATGATAAGGGGGACCTAGGGGCCGTGGAGAGTGTCTCTCCCAGTAACGGTAGACGGGGGCCGTGGAGAGTGTCTCTCCCAGTGAACGGTAGACGGGGGCCGTGGAGAGTGTCTCTCGCGGTGGAGAGTGTCTCTCCCAGTGAACGGTAGACGGGGGCCGTGGAGAGTGTCTCTCGCGGCGGAGAGTGTCTCTCCCAGTGAACCGTAGACGGGGGCCGTGGAGAGTGTCTCTCGCGGCGGAGAGTGTCTCTCCTGGTGGACGGTAGATTAGGGCGGGTGGAGGAGGGCTCCCCCCGCCGGAAGATACCGAGAATAGGGATGACAAAGGACTAAGATTATGGCTGACAGTTATTTGCAGGTATTGTTAAAACAATAAAGCTGTGACCATTTTTACTTCCACAAATCTGTGTCGTCTCAGTTTGTTAGGGGGGTGTAAGTAAACCACGCAGTAGGCACACTAGGCCGTTAAGGGCTATGATACAAAGGCAGCCACCCACGACACTCACCAATGGCCATTAATATATTGTCCCACAATGTAAAAGTGTGTGTGTGTGTCACCAGAAGAACCCACCCAGTCACCGACCGACCAAGCCAATGAGTCACCCACCCAAGTCATCCACCCACCCAGTCAAGTCACTCAGTCAGTAAGTCACCCAGTCAGTCACCCACCTAGTCAGTCACCCACCCAGTCAGTCAGTCAGTCACCCACCCAGTCAGTCAGTCAGTCACACTGCCTCTCTCTCTCTCACACTCTGTACCTGGATATCTTAGTTACTCTATATACCTACACCGAAATAACCTATACTGCTTTCTTCCAGATCTGACTCAAGTTTCACACGGAAAACATCGGAATCCCCCCTAACCCAGAAGACAGGTAAGGAACACCTCCCCTCCAATGTATAACATTGCGGGAATGCGGATCAGGTAAGATCCCACATACACGTAACAAGGACTAATTGTAGTATACTGTAATACAATAAATAAACTTATTGTAAGGATCCGTGCCGCGGGTATACCCGCTTCCAGCACCTCCTTACCTGTTCTCCGTGCCGCGGGTATACCCGCTTCCAGCACCTCCTTACCTGTTCTCCATGCCGCGGGTATACCCGCTTCCAGCGCCTCCTTACCTGTTCTCCGTGCCGCGGGTACACCCGCTTCCAGCACCTCCTTACCTGTTCTCCGTGCCGCGGGTACACCCGCTTCCAGCACCTCCTTACCTGTTCTCCGTGCCGCCCAGGCTCCCCGGCGGCGTGCCTCACTCCTCACAGCTCCCCCTACAGCTGCCCCCGCACTTCCGGGGCGCGCGCAGACCCAGGCTGCCATTTACTGGCGCCGGGTGCCTGACTCCGCCTCCTCAGTTGTAGCGCGCGCAGCATACACTTCCCTGCCCCTGCTTCATCAGGTCCGCTCCCCAGGCCCTTCTCCCCTATCATCTCCGTCCCGGGCCACTCCTCCGCTCGTCCCCTTGCTCCAGTAGGCCCCAGCTTCCCAGACTCTTCTCCCCTATCAGGTCCTCCCTCGGGCCACTCCTCCGTTCCTCCCCTTCCTCCGATAGGTCCCAGCCCCCTATTTAGTCTCCCTTCACCATTACCTCCTTGTTCTGCATAGCTTCCGTACCTTGGTGCTGTCTGCTGTTGCCTGGCCCCTTTTGTCTTTCAGTTCCTGTTCCTGTCCCTGGATTTCTGCTGACCTCCCTGGATTTTGACCTTTGGCTTTGGACTTCTACTACGCTGCTCTCTGGAACCCCTTGGATTTGGCTTTGGACTTTCTACCTTGCAGACTTCTATATCCCTTGGACACGGCTTACGGACACTCTACTACGCTGCTCTCTCCGAGCATTACATTATGCAGAGCCCATCAGACCCAGACCCCCCTGAGGTGGAAGATACCCTAACTACCATATCCAAACACTTTACCTTCTTGGACAACCAGCTCACCGCCCTTAACCAGCAAGTTACTACCCTATCTCTCCAGATTCCCCAGGTTAATGTCTCCACTTCCGTTATCCCTCCCACTGTCTCCCGTGAAGGAACAGGTTCTTCCGAGTTGCGTATCCCTACGCCCAGTAAATACGCGGGAGAACCGCTTGGATGCCGTGGGTTTTTGAATCAGTGCGAGATACAATTCGAACTGTCACCTTCTCGCTTCCCCACGGACCGAACCAAGGTAGCTTATGTTTTCTCCCTTATCACCGGGGACGCCCTGGCCTGGGCTTCACCAATCTGGGAGCTGAAACCTGAACTCACTTACAACTTCCCTAACTTTAAGAGAGAATTTCGTTTAGTCTTTGACACCCCTGGACGTAGTGATATGGCTGCTTCATCCTTGTTCAACATTACGCAGGGTCGGAGATCAGTGGCACGTTACGCTCTGGAGTTCCGGACTATCGCGGCTGAGATGGATTGGAACGATGGGGCCCTCTCCGTGGCCGTCTGGCAGGGACTTTTGGAATCCTTAAAGGACGAGCTGGCGGCTCGTGAGAGGCCTTCCTCACTGGAGGCCCTAATCGCTTTGTGCATCAGAGTGGATCAAAGACTTCAGGAGAGGCAGGCTGAACGTCAACGTCCTCGTACTTCTGTTTCCATGACTTCTAATTCCAGGTCTCCTGCGCTTGTTCTGCCAGCATTGGACGCTCCGGAACCCATGCAACTGGGCAGTCATCAACTTCCTTCTATGGAGCGACTACGTCGGAGAAACGAGGGCCTGTGCTTCTATTGTGGATCTCCTGGACACATCCTGCCGCGTTGTCCCCTGAGGCCGGGAAACGCCAGCGCCCAGTGAGGTACGAGGGAATCTCACTGGGTATCATCTCTTCTTTTCCCTCTCCCGCACAGGGTCTTCCCAAACATATCTAACTGCCTGTCCTCCTTAAGTACGCCAGCATCCAAACCCCCGCCTGGGCCTTCCTCGATTCTGGATCCGGAGGGAATTTCGTAAATCTGGCGTTTGCTATCCAGCTGTAGTGTGAAGATAGTCAGCGCTCCAGGGTTCTCCATCCTAAGGATTGAGCCACATTAGGTTTTAACTGTGTATGTACACTTATTCTTGCTCTTCCAAGGAAGGAAAGGTTTTTAGATGTTCCCTGAATCATTTCAAATGTGCCTGCCAAATCATTAGGTTCTAAACCCTTTTTCCCTATTTTTTAAGATACCTTTCTCTATAACCATTCTAAATGTGTTTGGTACAAATGTAGGGCATACTGCCCACAGTAAGAAATATGATTTTGCAATGTCAAGGTAGATGTAATTTTAACGTTTGGCCACATGGTGGCACCATTGTATCACGAATGGCAAGATTCTAACTAATAGCAAAAAAAGTTTAAAAGACGGGACTCACGGAGGATTTTAATGGTTCCTAACACTATGATGATTTTGAAACTACTGTTCCCACCAGATAGTCGCGCAATTGAAAGAAAAACTATGTCTGTTTGAACACCCATCTTTAATTAGTGCTGGGTATAGATTATTTTCATTATGCAATTTCTACTATGCAACTTTAATTATGCAATCTCTTCTTACAAAGTTGAAATCCACCATCCGGTTACCATAAATACTAAGGGCTAATAACGGCAACACTTATAAAGACATAAAATAGTCATTTTTACTCCGTTTTAATTTTAATCAGAAACAGGTGATCAACCAATTAACTAAAGGGGGATACCTATATATACAGCACACAATGAGCATCCGGCAGGAACCTGACGAAGCTTATTGCGAAACGCGTTGTTCCCTGCCGGAGCTCATTGAGAGAGGGACCCAGCACACTACAGGACATCCGGTGCAGATCCCCTCTTCCGGTTCCGCTGCCGGACGCGCCAGTGGGAACAAGAACGGAGGAGGAGACCGTGCAGGAGTGTACCGAGTGGCTGAGGCTGGGCCATTTTATCTGACATCAAGTGTGAGTGTAGTCCTTGTGTTTGCTTTATTTTATTTCATTGTGTCTTATTTTATTGTATTTCATTGTGTCATAGATTGTTCTATACTTTTTATGGTTCACCACATGTTTGCATTTCATATGCTTATGTCTCCACTGTATACCCATTAAAGACCTTTTTTATTGTTGTTAACCCTTGTTGGCATACACTCCTTTTGGTCATCTGGGAAACGGGGAGAGGAGACACTCACACACTACACCCATCGGGGGATAATTCTGCTGAGACAACCCAGACACCATCCATACAGGACATCACCCTCTGAGGACAAGGACTCACATCAGGCCGTGTGAGTTTTATGTATATTGAGACTCCAGCATATGAGTCTGTAATAAATCCACTACAGTCAGCGTTGAGGGAGAGACACCACACAAGCCCGTGTGAGTCACTGAATCCATAATTTTATGTATTCTTTGATTAGTTAAAGTGGAAAACCAATTATCAACCCCTCCAGCATTATCCTCCTCCTTGCTACCACCCCCTGCCCCTACCCCCCTCCCCCTTTCCCCACCCACCCCCCCCCCCCTCATCCCCCATCCCCCACATGTGTATCTAATACACTGAGATTTTAATTCTTTTTTATCCATATCCTTTTATTTTTTTATCCATATCCTTCTATTCCATTCGGTTCCATCGACATCGGGAGGCCCATGAGGTTTGCGCTGACTATCTTCACACTACAACTGCCACGCTAAGAAGAAGACGGGATTCCCTTCTCCGAAGTCAAGCAGCAACCAGGAAATCATCAAAAAAGGGCCAGTATATATTTTTATATACTCTTTTACACTTCGTACACAATCACATATCTATATTCCAATTTATTTGAATAGCTTAGGCGTTGCAGCACTTTCTCCGCCACAAATCCTAGGGAACGCCACAGTTCAAACAACCTCCTGTTTGCTATCCAGCACAACATTCCACTCCGTGAGAAGGCCTTTCCGGTCGGATTGGAGGCTATCGATGGACGACCCCTGCAGCCAGCTTTTATTTCCTTGGAGGCACTTCCCATTGAACTTTCTATGAATGATGGACATTGTAACTCATTTCTTTTGATGTCATCCATTCCCCTTCGGTCCAAATCATCCTGGGCTTACCATGGCTGCAACTACACAATCCCATCATCGATTGGACTGCCGAGTTCCCTGTTCAATGGAGATCCTCCCAGGTAGAATTGCCTGCTCCGTCCGCTGCGGTATTGGCCATCTTGGAAACCTCTCCCCCGCAAGACGCCACCCTACCGGACGTCTATTCGGAGTTCCTCGATGTCTTCAGTAAGACCAAATCCTAAGCGCTTCCCCTGCATCGCCCTTTTCGACTGCCCGATTGACTTAATTTCGAACCTGTCAGACAACTTGATACATGCTGACAACAGAGACCACTACCATACGCCCCACTTCCTAGAAGGTGGCAAACCGGGTAACTTCAGGTGTATGAATTGTTCAGTGTGCAACAGTCTCGTTACCGGGGACGTGTTTTGTCATCCACATACTGTAGTGGTAGTAAGATCCCAATTAAAAATCACATCACATGTAGATCTACATTTGTGGTGTACATGATTAGGTGCCCATGTGGTCTTGTCTATGTAGGCAAGACTACACGCATGCTAAAGGTGAGATTTATTGAACACAAAAGTGTGATACGTAAGGGTGCGGACCCTGCTGTACTGGTACAGCACTGTGCTGAACACAGACACACTGTGGCATCCCTCAGAGTGAGGGGGATTGAACACATAGCACCAAGACAGGGACACCCTGATAGAGACACCTTCTTACTGAGGCGTGAGGCTTGTTGGATCCACACACTGCAGACAAGTAATGGCGGGGGTCTGAATGAACAACAACATTTCAAATGCTTTCTTGACAGGAGGTAGCAGAAGGACTCTGTAGATCTCCGTGCGTTTCGCCATGGACCCCTGCGACTCACTATGGAACACTATGCGCCTCTGAGGATTGCTGTATATGCATTATTTATTTATATTATGTATCCTTTCATGTTTTTTCATGTCTACACGAATAGCTGCTAGCATAAATACAGTTCAATACCACTTTCAAACACTTTATTAGGTGACATTATGGTTTATTGGTTATAATGTACACTTTTTTGCCTTATTCACTTTAATGTATTAAAGTCTCACTGCACTTGTCTGTTAATGTAAACCAGGCCTGCCCAACTCGTAAAGTGAGACGGTGTGTGTGTGATACGGTGTGTATGTGTGTGAGTGTGTGTGTGACACGGTGTGTGTGTGTGAGTGTGTGTGTGACACGGTGTGTGTGTGTGTGAGTGTGTGTGTATATCAGGCCTGCCCAACTCGTAAAGCGAGAAGGGCCAAACTGCTCCAAGGAAAAAAATTTTGGGCCACACGGGTTAAATCATCATCATTATCATCATCATCATCTCTCCTCCAGCACCTCTCATCATCATCATCATCGTCATCATCATCATATCTCCCCCAGAACCCCTCACTATCAACCTTTACGATACTCCCCATCTATCTCTCATACCCCCATCTCTCACCCTCACACACACAATACCCCCCTCCACATCAAACACACAATACCCCCTCCACATCAAACACACAATACCCCCCTCCACATCAAACACACAATACCCCTCCACATCAAACATACAATACCCCCCCCACATCCCCCCAGCCAATTCCATGTCAGCAGCCCCCCCCCCTGTCACGAGAGACTCCTGTGGCGGGTAGGATCTCGGTGGCCGGAACAGCACGAGCGTAGTAGGGGTCACAAGCAGGGGTCCAAGGCAGGCGGCAGGTAGCGAAGTCAGGTACAAGCAGAGGTCC
>WSYH01010486.1:0-14821 GCA_036426205.1 Ascaphus truei | reverse complement strand
GGGCATCGAGGCAGGCAGGAAGAGCGATCGGGGGGGCATCGAGGCAGGCAGGAAGAGTGATCTGGGGGGCATCGAGGCAGGCAGGAAGAGCGATCGGAGGGGCATCGAGGCAGGCAGGAAGAGCGATCAGGGGGGCATCGAGGCAGGCAGGAAGAGCGATCAAAGGGGCATCGAGGCAGGCAGGAAGAGTGATCGGGGGGGCATCGAGGCAGGCAGGAAGAGTGGGGGGGCATCGTAACAGGCAGCAGGCAGGAAGAGTGGTCAGGCGGGCACCGGTTGCGGCGTAGAGCAGGCAGGAAGAGTGGTCAGGCGGGACTTCGGTTGAGGCCAGCAGCAGGAAGGAAGAGTGGTCAGGCGGGCATCGTCGAGGTCGGCAACAGGCAGGAAGAGTGGTCAGGCGGGCATTGGTCGAGGCCTAGAGCAGGCAGGAAGAGTGGTCAGGCGGGCATTGGTCGAGGCAGGCAGGAAGCGTCATCAGGCAGGCATTAGTCAAGGCCGTCAGCAGACAGGCAGAGTGGTCAGTCGGGCATTTGTCGAGGCAGTCAGCAGACAGGCAGAGTGGTTAGTCGGGCATCATCGAGGTCGGCAGCAGGCAGGAAGAGCGGTCAGGCGGGCATCGGTCGAGGCCGGCAGTAAGCGTGGTAAGGCAGGCACGAGTCGAGGCAGGCAGAGTACTAGTTGAAGGATACAAGAGTAACAGTAGCCAAACAAACCAGTTGATCCAGCAAAGGACAGCAGGAGGGGGCTGATCTGGTGTTACCGTGTTGTAGTCGACAAGCTTGTCATACTCTTCAAAAAATACTCTCCAAAATATGCAACTACAACCGATCTACAAGCTGTTTAAAAGGAATATTAGAAATAATAGTATGTTAAATATTTGCAGGCTGTTATGCAGCATGACATAAGTAATAAGACAGAGTTAATAATGATCAATATCGTTTTTTTTTAGTGATTTTGGTGTTTTTTTGTGCTCAAAGAAAGTGGAATAAATCGTGAAATCTCTCATGGTTCCCCCCCACCGTAATATCATTTTCTGCTTGTGGCATCAGCCGCTTCCTAACATGAAGCAGATCAAGAAGGAGACTCGGGTCTTTGTGTGTCCGGAATGGGTTTTCTTATTATTTTCTAGGTTCCTCTGTTCAAAATGGCCGAGAGACACCGTACCAAGCGCTGGGAAACCCCTTCGCGGTCCGAGGGGCTCAAAGTCCCGACTGCGCCAGAGAACGTGCGGGAGGTTTAACGAGTCACACTTTGGCGATTGGTGCTTTTAACCCTTTGACTGTTGAAAGTATCCAAATCGATTGCTATGGAGGCTTCCAATACACTGAGATGGGGCAGTGGCACATGTTTACTAAGTGGTGCTACTCCGTTAATTCAAGTAAATAGGCAGTTTTCTCAAGAAATACCAGTGCCTGGTAAAATATGGGCCATTATCTCTGATTAATCTGTCTGTCTATTGTGCCCTGAGTGAAAATAACGTTGATATATCCCCTCCTATTAAATATCATAAACGCAGCTTTAAAACGCAGCAGAAAAAAAAAAAAAAACACCAAATGTCCTGTTGTGAAGATTTGTGGAGATAATTGTATTTTGTTTAGTCGTATAAACAGATGAAACCCATAACAGGTTTTTTTACATTTGTGCAGCAGGAGAGGGAAAAAAAATATCTCCCCGTAATGAATGCCAAAACAGATGAATTTAGGCCGCGTCTGCTTCCGATGAAACATTCACAAGGAAGAAGAAACAGCCCTTTTATAAATATTTGCACCACGACAAGATAGCAATTAGCAAGGGTTTCCATTACATTTCTGCATCTATATATACTGTCGTATTCAATGCATATTCACTGTGCGCTTATGTAGCTATCCAGCTGCATTTTAATATAAATTCTACTATAAAGCAGCAATAATTCTTTCTCCCCTCTGTTTTTTATATGTATAGCATGTGACAATGTATAATTCTACATTCTTACCTAAGCTGGCAAATCGTGTGGTGCACCTGTTAGACATATGTCAAAATCCTGATTGTGTGCCTAACATAATGGCCGCCTTGCAGTGTCAATGAATCCTTCAGTCAGTGTAACTCAGCAGCTACAATGTATCCTTATATTACTACAGTAACATTATCTATTGTTACAGTTTGCAGCTCAAACGGCTGGGAACATTGGCAACAAATGATCACAAACAGGAAAGTGTTGCAAATATCTTGCACTGCTGGGCAGGTGGGCTAAAACCTGCTATAGAAATCAAAGGATGTTTTAAAGCAGCAGTTCAAGCTGCCTTTCCCCCCCCCCCTTTAATATGTACATCAATACAATCCACACAATGATGAGTAATTAGCGAAGGTGTCGATAGATCCGTTCTCCTGTGATCGATCGGATTCGCGTGCGTGTGTGTGATATACAAAGTCCCATATGAGTCCAAGAAGGTGAATTATATATTCACGGTGTTCATAAAATCCTTTCAATCCAGCATGTTGGATAGATGGTGTGTAATAATATTGTCACTCATGATTTAGCTGAAAAGTAAGCAGTACTTGTTTTTCTCCAAAATGTGGATTTATGGATAATAAGGACAGAGATAGCCTGTTAGACTGCTCTGGCCTGCTCTCCACCCCACTTATATGGAGTAACCACTTAATGAAGCTGATCACAAAATATATCATAGTACACTGATGTTCGGAAACAACCTTTATGTTGGGTAGTACTCAAGGCATATAAATGATTCTCGACTCTTTTAGGTGTTTCCAGCAATGAAATAGTAACAAAAAAAAATTGACAAAGCGCCTAACAAGCGCGAAACGCGTCAGAGTTTCCTGTTGCCCACCTATCCCTGATGTCACCTTTGTTAAGAAATTAGTTTTAAACGTTTTTGATGTGCTGAGCTCAATTTTTTCCTGTCCTTGTTGCTGTGCACCGCTGACCCTATCCAGGGACTACAACATTGTTACATAGTAGTTACATAGTTACATAGTAGTTATATAGTTACATAGTAGACGAGGTTGAAAAAAGACGTATGTCCATCAAGTTTAACCTATGCTAAATTTAGACAACAGATACTTTATGCTATTTCTATACTTACTGATTGATCCAGAGGAAGTAAAACAAAAACCCCCATTAAGAGGAAAAATAAATTCCTTCCTGACTCCAAGAATTGGCAATCGGATTAATCCCTGGATCAACATCCTTCCCATGTTTATTTATTTGGTATATCTCTGTATACCTTTCCTTTCTAAAAAGATGTCCAACCTTTTTTTGAACAAATCTATCGTATCTGCCATCCCAGTCTCCATGGGTAATGAATTCCACAGTGTAACTGCCCTTACTGTAAAGAACCCTTTCCTTTGTTGCTGGTGAAATCTCCTTTCCTCCAACCTTAAGGGATGGCCCAGAGTCCTTTGTACTGCCCGTGGGATGAATAGTTCTTACAAAGTTACAGGTGAACAAAAGCTGGACGTGAACCCGCAACTTGCACGAATTATGTACGAACACTTCGGAGTGTCTCATTTTTATTAAAATCTAGTAATATCTGCCATTAGCACGATTTGGTGATTGTGGGTGTACACTGCGCTGATCTTACTACCAGGAATCCTATTCACCGGATATATGGTGGTTTTCCTCTCGGGCCTTTCCCGGGGAAATAAAAAATGTTCACCTGCCAGGTCATACCAGCGAACCAATGAATGAAGTGTAACATTATCATCTCTTTTCTGATTGGCTGCCAAGGAACCCCCCCTAAAGAAAACAGCTGCTTACTGACTTTTAACCATTTAGTGCCCGATTGCTCATGCAAGGCATAGCATGGCGGGACAGAGTGTGGCAGCGTCGCGGTTAATTGGAAGCTCAGTTGAGCAGCGGTCTCTGCCCATTGTATCAGAATGTAACAAGCCTGATATTACATTTGTCTGACAAATGATATTATTTAAGCCGCTGCCTCGTCTGCCATTGAACTTCAAAGCTAGATGTTTTCATGGCTTATAAATAAACAACAAGGATATTAAGCCACTCTTTGGGGGCCATCAAATATTAATTACGCTGTCAAGGTTTGTAAAATGGGCAGCCCATATCAATATGTGCTGTGTGCCAAAAACGCTACGCCGGAAAAGGATTCCTTGCGTATATTCGTGCACGGTTACATTTATAGCAAGAGGCTTCCGTTCAAAAGGGCTGCAGTCCAAGCAAGGGCTAAAGAGAGCTAGCACTAAGGCGGCGGTGCGCAAACTGGCTGGCGCGAGACTGAGTGCAGGGGGGCGCGGGGTTAACAGAGGCCCCGCGCGCTTCCCGAAGGCACTTAAATTAAGTGTCGGGGGAGCAGCAGGGCCTCTGTAAACCTAACTTACCTTGGATCCGGCGGCTTCTCACACGCGTCGCCATGGCAACGTCATTTGACGCTGCGAGGGCATGTGACGTCATGATGCCGGGGTGAGGGGGGGGGGGCGCGGAGGTGAGGGGACCGCCGGCAGGGGGGCGCAGGGAAAAAAGTTTGCGCCCCCGTGCACTAAGGAATGGGTTACACGTGGAAGTGTAATGCCACTGAACACATGATCATTTAAAGTAGCTAACAATATTTCTGAAAGTTTACAACAAGGCCTTGGTAAAGGGGAGCGGGGGGCGGGTACCTCCCTTTAAATGGTGTGGGGTGTACCTTACCTTAAAGGGTGGGCGTGGCACCTTACATTAAAGGGTGGGGGGTATAAATTATTTTAAAGGGTGGGGGATACCTTACATTAAAGGGTGTGGGGGATACCTTACCTTAAAGTGTGGGGGTGGGGTACCTTACCTTAAAGTGTGGGGGTGGGATACCTTACCTCAAAGCATGTGGGGGATACCTTACCTTAAAGCATGTGGGGGATACCTTACCTTAAAGCATGTGGGGGATACCTTACCTCAAAGCATGTGGGGGATACCTTACCTCAAAGCATGTGGGGGATACCTTACCATAAAGCGTGTGGGGGATACCTTACCATAAAGGGGGTGAATGGATACTTTACCTTGAAGGGGACGCCGTCGCAGCCGCGGCCACCGGGGACAAAGCCTAGCCCAGCCGGAGTGGCCACCGGCACCCCCTACAGAGGTAAGTATCTTCGGAAGCAGGGGGTCCCCTGAGATGAAATGAATGGGGTTCAGCCCAGGAAGACCCCCCTGCTTCAACCCTGTGTAAGAAATGTTTTTTTTTACAAATGTTAAAAATAAATAAAATAGCTCTTGGGTTGTTCCTTTAACAAGAGACTTTGAGGTTCTGATTCCCTACAAGGTATCCCCAGCCCAAAATGAACCCACATTCCTCCCGGACTCTTACAGCCACCAGAACTTTGAGCTGCATTATGCGATGACAGGTAGAAGCTATTCCGGACTCTGCAGCATCGAAGCACCAGCAGCCTCTGAGATTGATGTCACCTGAAGTGTAATATCATCAGGACCGGTCTGTAGTGATATAGAAACGCAAACGTAAACCAATGTCAAGTCAGCTCGCTTCTTCCGTGTTCGGGTCAGGGGCCCATTGATTGGAGCAGTGTTATCATTGTACTGTTCGATATTCTGGCGTTTTCCAGATCTCCAGCCTTTGGCATGGGACTTTCCCCATTTCATTGTACGCGTTAGGAACAAGCAGATGGGTGCAAATTAAGGACGCATTTGGGGGGATTATTTGTCGCAGCCTGCTGCAAAAGGTGGCCAACTCGAGTCCTCAAGGGCCACCAACAGGTCAGATTTAAAGTACAAACCCTGCTTCGGCACAGGTGGCGCAAACATTGACTGAGCCAACTGTTCTGAGGCAGGGATATCCAGCAAACCTGTCCTGTTGATGGTCCTTGAGGACGGGAGTTGGCCGCTCCTGGACTACTGGCTGCAAAATTGAGAATGACACCGGTGCATCTGATTTTTAAATGCATGCAGGTGTGTCAGGCAGTGAATGGGGCTACATCATCCCCAGTGCCCTTGCCAGATCTGCCACGTTGACCTCACACCCTGGTCACTGTAGTGGGTTGTCGTTGGTGAATGAAGGGGGGTAGGGAGGGGGTTTGAAGGCACATTACAAGCACAGTGCAGAAGTCCCGGTGAAGTTTCTACAAGTACATTAGACTCAAAGGGCTGGGTCAGCGTACGGCAAAAGTGACCCGCCAGGAACCTACCGCTGATTATCACAGCTCGCCGCAATATTATTGTTATTAAAAATACTAACAAGGAACCACTGAGAAGAGCAATATTCAATAATTAGCTCTCAAAGAACCTCACCGGTGCAATTTCTACACCGTCGCTGTTATTATGCAATTATAATCAGTACTCTTTTTATTTTATCTACCTCTGGAGGGTGGGAGGCTCAGTTGACCTCGCGGAGAACTAACATCAAGTCGACGAGACATTACGGGCAGAAGTTTTATATGGTGGAAATAACGCAGTATGGTATATCTATAAGAATAAAATCTTTCTGGGCAAGCTACCCGCCTATCTGAACAAGCTTCTCACCCCTACCACACGCAGCACTTATCACCTGAGATCTGACTCCAGAAGACTGTTCATGGTCCCAAGGTTCAGCAAAGTATCCGGCCGCTCTTCCTCTTACCGTGCACCTCACAACTGGAACAGTCTACCGGAGACTCTCACAGCCACCACCAGTCTAAATTCTTTCAAAACTAAGGCTGTCTCACATTTTAATCTGGTCTGTAACTGTTACATACGCCTATAATATATATTATCTCTAACTGTGCATGCAATGTCTTCTATATAATGTATACCCTGTTCATTTATGTAACTGTATTTGTAACCATGTATCTGTCATCTTAACTCTATGCTCAGGACATACTTGAAAACGAGAGGTAACAATGTATTACTTTCTGGTAAAACATTTTTATAAATAAATACATAAATCTATACTATAATTCTAAGTTGGATTCCGTTTTCCGTTCGTTTGTATGTCAGAAGCATCGAAATCTCACAAACGGCACCACGTAGCACCACAAAACTTTCACTGTACATTCTGCGGCGGATTTGTAGGTCAACGGAACTATTTTGAGCTTCCAATGTCACTCACCTCCCAAGTTATGGGCATTCTAAGTTTAACTTGGCTGGACAGCAGTAAAAGCAGGGGGCGGGGGGCGGGGGGCGGGGCTACTAAGGGAGGGGCGTGTCCTTGCCTGGATGGGCCTGTGTGTGTGTGTGTCAGTGATTCTCAGCCGGGGCTCCGCGGAGCAGCCCCAGGGGTTCCGCCTGGCCGCCCGCACTCACTGCTGCCTGGCTCTCCCCCCCCCCCCCCACCTCCGCCTATCCCTCCCTCTCCTAGGAGCGCACTGCAGCCCTCGCTGCCTAAGGTTTGGGATGGGAGATCTTGGCCTGTTGGCTATGGGGGGGAGGAAGAGGGGGGTCCATGGTGTCGGCGGAGAGCTGCTGCTTCTGTAATCTTTGCATGTCAGCTATGGGAGAGGCTGCTTCTGTAAATGTTCTTTGTGTGAGTGTGACAGTGTGTGTGTGTGTGTGTGTGTGTGTCACTGTGTGACAGTGTGTGTCAGTGTGTGTCACTGATATTGTGTGTGTGTGACATGTGATTGTGTGTGTCGTGTGATTGTGTTTGACGTGTGATTGTGTGTGACGTGTGATTGTGTGTGACGTGTGTGTGTGACGTGTGTGTGTGACGTGTGGAAGGGATAGGAGAGAAGGGGGAGGGAGAGGAGAAAGAAGGGAAGAGAGAGAAGGGGGACAGGAGAGGGGAGAGAGAGGGGGAGAGGACAGAGAAGGAGGGGGAGAGGAGTGAGAAAGGGGGGAGAGGAGGGGGAGAGGAGAGGGAAGGATGGAGAAAGGGAGATGAGGGGGAGAGAGAGACATCGAGGGGTACAGGAGAGGGGAGAGGAGAGAGGGGGAGATTAGAGGTGTTAAATCTTTCGTGTGCAACACTCTTTCTGGTCCTCCGTCACCCTACGCGTTTCGCAGGGGGTCCCTGCCTCCTCAGGGGTACGTCGAGGCAGGGGTTTTAGCGCTTTCCTTCATCTGTTTATTTACTATTTTTCTTTAACTCTGCTTCCAACTAGCCAGGAAACCTTAGCAATTTTGCACAATTACTTGTGTGCCTTCATCTTTCTTTCTACATCGGTATCATTTTCTGGGGAGCGAAAAGCCACGCCAGGGTCAGGGTTTGCCGACGCCGGCGTTAAGCCAGCGTGCACTGGAATTTCTACATCTAAGATTGCTAGGTTTTGCTTGCAAAGTTCTCTGAAATCGGCAGACGCTCGCCATGGCAATATTTCGGTGAAAGTTTACCGATTTCGCGAGGTTAATTGTCTCTTTGAGGTTTGGCAACAGGTTTTTTAGGGAATCGGATTGGGGGGGGGGAAGAAACAGTTAAAATGGTGAGAATGTATCAGTTGAACAGGCAGTTAAGATGGGTTATTGCATGACTGTGATCTGTCTGGAAACCTTGCACTTTTGTAGCACGATGTGGAAACTTATATGCTTATATATATGTTGTGGGTATTTTGGGGGTTCAATTTGAGCTTGTAGGTGTTCTGTATGTTTTATAATTCTCGTGCAGCTAGTCTTGGCTGTTTTGGAGGGTGGCAACCTCCTATCCAATTGAAGCTCACTCCCTCCCACATTTAAATGGTTAAAAGCTCACTCCATGGCATCTACAACTATCAGGGGAACTTGCCTGCATGCAGTGTGATTGTGACAAATCTATTACAGAGTGCTTTTCCTGGTAATGTACAGGTTAATAAAAGCTTCAATCAGACTTAGAACTTTTGCAACTTATATTGACAGATTTATTTTAAATCATTCTTCCTGGCAATGCACAGGTTATTAAGAATTTATATTAGTGTAGGGACCCTTGAAACGTGGTCTGCCGTGAAGTTTGGCTCAAGGGCTTACAACAATTTGGCCAAAATGTTAAACTAAAAGACCATTTTATTTATTAGTTATTTATACGTGTATATTTAGGCACTGTACCGTATATAAGTTTTTCTGGATGTGCACTGAGCTTTGTCTGTGTCTTATGTTATGTCTCTGGTTTTAAATTATTTTTTTATAGGTTGAAGCAGGGGGGTCTCCAGAGCAGAACCGCGTCCATTTCAGCTCCGGAGACCCCCTGCTCCCCGAGACACAGGCCTCCGTAGGTGCAGCTGCGCGATTTAAAGCTCCTGCGTCACGCGGGCCAATAGGAAGCCACAAGGGATGACGTGGCGGCTTCCTATTGGCCCGCAGGGACGCGGGACTTTTAAAAAACGGGCATACTGTGAACCCGGCCTGGGCTCCTACCAGCAGCGCCTGCGGGAGGTCAGTATCGTGGGAAGCAGGTCAGTATCTCGGAGCTGAAATGAACGCGGTTTCGGACTTTATTTTCAGAAAGAGTATGCACAGGGGTGGGCGGCGGTGATGTTACTAACTGAAGCAAGCAAAGCCAGTGGGACTCTCAATGTCAAATCCTTTACCTCACGGTGAGCTTCACAGGTTTGGGCGCTCCGTCGGCAGAATTCTACACGGCGTATACTGCAGATAAGAAAAATAATGCTGTATGTTCCAAACACAGAAAGAGGTGTTACTCCGAGCAGCGCCTCCGAACTGGGTTTTTTTTTTTTAGCCCCACATTTTTACGGAAGGGGGTGGCCAACGTCAGTGCTCAAGGGCTACCAGCAGGTCAGGTTTTCAGGGTATCCCTGCTTCAGCACAGGCGGCTCAATCGGTGGCTCAGTCGAAGGTTAACTGATTGAGCCGCCTGTGCTGACGCAGGGACCGATTGGGCCACCTGTGCGGAAGCTGGAACCCGATGGAGCCACCTGTGCTGAAGCAGGGATATTCTGAAAACCTGACCTGTTGGTGGCCCTTGAGGACTGGCGTTGGTCAGCGCTACTCTGTAGAGTACCACCCCCCCCCCCCTACCGATTCCAATCCTGTCAAAATGTAAAAATGACGGTTAGGCTAAATTGCTACATTAAGAGTATTTCTTTCTTTGTTTCCCGCAACAAAAAATGAAACAGTACGTTTCTAGATCTACCTGGCACTGGTGAGACCAAAAAGGTCGGGAACGGCTGTCTGTGATGAGGGTGGCTGGCTCTGCACTTCTGTAACGCTGGCGCTGCTGATAAGCTGTGTAATACGGCAGGCAGAAGCTTCTAGGGGTCCATGTTCAAATGGAAAAAGAATTAAAGAGTGACTCCCTGTGGGTGCTTATTTGCGTGTCATTACCCAGAATCCCTAGCTGCAGCGGAAGCGCTGTTTGCTGAGCGATAACAGGGAAAGACGGGGGTTGCAGAGCTGTCTAAGACGTGCAAACGCGTTCACAAGTGGGATATTTTTTAGGTAAAAAATTAAAAAGGAGCCGTTTGGATTTACGAAAGGACCGCGAGTTAAAGCTTAACCCTTTCACCTCCACAAGGCCGGAATAATATCAAACCAGACGGAAAATGATACTGCACTCCACGGCCCCTCGCCCACGGGCACCGACACAGAAAATGCGTTGAAAGTGCAACTTGTCTGGCATCGATATAATTGTGTTTTGTGTGACAGGACCATCATAATAAAAATGTTTTAATCTTTGTCACCAGCAGTAGGTGGGAAGGTCAAAAGTCTAACTGTTTTAAAGGAAAATTTAATTAGTATGCAAATGTGACTTTCTGCATTAAAATGTCATTTGCTAAGTAAATGTTTTTGCGCCGCGAGTTCAGGTATTTTATCATGTTCTGCCAAGGTGCCTTTGCAAATTTCCTGGGTAATAATAGCATTTCAAAAAACAAAATGAAATCCTTTCTTTGCTACAATGAATTGGGTTATGCTCCTCAAGAGTGTATGTGACGAGAATATATTAAATGTCATTTCGTGGAAACCCTTCTGCTTGGCTCAGTGTATCATCCGAATAATTATTCTGGTTAATGTACTTATTAAATCAGCACTCCTCCGTGGAGTCGCTTACTGGGAGAAACGCAGAGCCCGAAGCAGATAACCCCAGTTTAAATGCTTGTTTCGCCCGTACTTGTGACTAAAGTGGCCAGGCGGCGTCTCCAAAAATACTGGACACAATAGTGAACGGTGCAACGCGCTCGAGAAAAACACACCCCTTCCTCTCTCCGCTCCATGCTGTTTCCTCCTCTCATTGGCCCCACCCCCAGCCTCCTGACGCCTCCTCCTGCTTGGCTGCATTACCCAAGAGCAGCCAATCAGGATGGAAGAGGTAATACCGGTATACACATAGAAGTCCAGTATTACCTCTCATTTTTTTACCGGTCAGTGTCCCAAATACAGGACAGTCCGGTTGAATACTGGACACCTAGCAACCCTACTTGGGCAAGTCAATTTATTTGCTTATACCGCAGCACCAAACGGATTATAAGCTCTACGGGTCAGATACTTACAGACAAGACAACGAGTATTCTAAAACTTGCCTTAAACTAGCCTGGTACATGCTGACACATTTCAGTGACATTTCTGCTGAGACTAATGGCCCATCGGATTAACACAGCAGGGGTCCCTGGCAGTCCCATTCAGTTTGAATGGGACTGCAAGGGACTCCCGCTTTAATCCGATGGGGCCATTAGTCTCAGCAGAAATTCACTGAATGTTTCAGCATGTACCCACATGTACCTGGGTCTTATTGGTGATTGCCACTGGTTTTGTTTTAGAATACCCGTCGGCGCTACAGTATCATTGCAAATTCTAATCACATACAGCCCATGTAACTCTATTTTTCTAAATATTTTTACTCAAGTGTTCCACATTTATGGTATAATAAGTATTAGGATTTACTTATTTATTTCCAAAATCTGTTCTATTTCCCTCGTAAAATAGATTAATTTTAGCATTAATATGGTCTAATCTTCAAAGTTTAATAAATGATTTAAAAATGATCAGAGGGTTATAGGGAATTATTATTTCTATTTCATATATATATAATATATATATATATATATATATATATTATATTATAATATATATATATATATATATAAAAATAATAATTCCCTATAACCCTCTGATCATTATTAAATCAGTCATTGATCTGATGCTCCGAGCTTCACCAATGGGAAGCAGGCAGTGGAGCGCTCCTCAGCTCGTCTTTAAAAAGCTACAGGACATAAGAGATAGGTACAGTACCTGTTAAATAGGGACTGTTAGAAGGTATGCTATCAGTCAAAGTAGGTTGGGCAACCATTTACGGGTAAGCAAAGCGACATATCGCACGGAATAAAGGGTTAAGTTTAACCACCACTGACTTAATACATCAGTCTTAAGTTTGATTCACTGACCGCCTGCCATGAGCTTTGAATTCTATTAGTGGTTCCGCATGTGTGTCCTACTTAACCGTGAATATCATATTTGATAGTCTAACACATTAGCAGCTGCAATGATTTAGGAACTCCTTCTCGTGAACTGGATCGGCTTTTTTTTAATTAATTTTTTTATTTGCTTACATAATTTAAACGCTGCAGTGCAAATATACTGCCTTAGCAATTTAGGGGTGTATTGTAAGCAATATGCTAGGGCAATACAAGACTTGGGGATCCGTCCCTGAAATGGGTTGCAGGTCCAGCCACTGGAGCAGGGAAAAACATCCGACACAATTGCCCCTCTTGCCCTGTGCTTTGTCTCTACGGAACGCAAGGGGACGCCTTTTTTATTCTGCTAGACAAGCAAGACTGCTGTTCACAATTTTGCAGGGCGACTTCCACCCCCAGGACTAAAATAACACATCTTCCTGTCTTATTTTATCCCTTCCCCCAACACGTCAGGTGTTCAGGATATCCCAGCTTCAGCACAGGTGGCTCAATCTGTGATGAAGCAGGGATATCCTGAAAACCTGATTTGTTGGGGGGGGGGGGGAGCTTCAGGACGGGAGTTGAGCACCCCTGCTCTGTCCTGTGTTGTCAAGAAAGTAGACGATAGAGCAGAACGAATTTTACAATCTAATTGGTAGGTAGGAAGACCGTACAGAGACAGTGGGAGGGCGTTCTGGTAAGTGCGTCTGCAGGGGGCAAAGCTTTATGTATCATGTGTATAGTATTAGCCACGGTGATACTCATATGCTTCTATAAGCAAGTGGGTCTTAAAGGTGGATAGAGGGGGTGCTAGTCGGGTATTGAGGGGAAGGGCATTTCAGAGGTGCGGGGCAGAAAGTGAGAAAGGTTTAAGGCGGGAGAGGGCTTTAGATACAGTGGGGGTGGAGAGAAGACATCCTTGAGCAGAACGCAAGAGTCGGGGTGGAGCAGAGCGAGAAATTAGGGCTGAGATGTAAGGAGGAGCAGAAGAGTGTAAAGCTTTAAAAGTGAGCAGGAGAATTGAGTGTGTCTCTGTGTCTCTTTCTCTGAGCTAATAAGGCTTTGTCCCCGCTGGCTGCTGCAGCGCCAGCCATGGGACAAGAGACGCCCCTCAATGGGGCCGGGCCCGCTGCGAGGGGCGGCCGCCGTGCTGGGCGGGGCGTTTTTTCAGGCAGACATTAGCTAGGCCACGCCCCCAGGCGGTTCAGCCAATGAGGGCGAACCTGCCAGGTGACGTCATGGCCGCGCCCCCGTCACGTCACTACCACCCGACTTTCCCCCTGCAGACCAGGGAACTCGGCTGCACGCGCCGTCCGTCAGCCGAGCAGACGCGCGTGCAGCGCAGGCAGTGGGGCCGTAGCCTAAAGAGGGGGCGCCGGTTGTACAAGCGCGTGCTGATCACACAGTGGCGTCATACAAAAGGAAGGAAGGCTCCAGAGGAAATCAAACCTCTCCCAAGTCTCACTGTAATAAATACATTCAAAATACTTATAGGTATCAATTACCCAGGTGAGACCCCTTAATCATGTCACTGGAATCATGTCCCTTTGTTCCTCGGGGGGGGATTGTTCCTTTAGCCCTTTAGAACTGCCAGTCCTGGGTCTCACCAAATTGTCCATCCATCCCAGTCTCCGATGGAAGCATCAAGTACTGGAGGGTTCTGGGTAATTGTAGCCCAGAGCATCAGCCACTTCCTGCCTCCAGATGTGTCCCCCCCTGCTAGTTGCCATTTGTGAGCTCGACATCTCCAAGTGATTCCGACAAATAGTAACTCCCAAAAGCAATATTTTGGAGGCAAGACGACATAAAGAGAGAGAAAGTATGTATGTATCTGTTAAACTGACAGAAAACAGGCTTGTATTTCCACCTCATGTGACTCCCGAACAACAAGTACTGATGTTGTTTTTCTGCAACTTTTATTAAATACTGAGCAATGGGGGTTTTTTTTTTTTTTTTTGTCTCAGGAGAGAATAGAGGAAGAAAAAAAATAAACTGACTTTGGAAATATGTGTGAACGTTTTCTGCGCTTTGCCAAGGTTGTTAGAACAAAGGGAGAGAAATGTAACGTCAACGCATTGTGCTGCCTTATTCTGCTACCCCGGGAGAGGGGTGAGGGAGGCAGACAATAACCCCTCTCGTTTTCCCATAATGACTATCAAAATGGCACCTTTCCCGCACACTGCGCCCAATCAAATCCTGCGCGTAGAATATTCACGGTTATTGAATGTCCAGACGCAAAGCATTCTGCATCAGGTTTAGTCAAATAAATAATCCCAGTCACACACCGTCTAAAATTTCCCACGTGAAAATAGGAATATATATGAATATTGATAATTATGTTCCGCCTTCCATGACTTATTTTTGGGGGTGCCAGGAGAAAATAGGGACACCATGTATCTATTACAACCCTAATATACAACACACAGAACCCTAGCAAGCTCTTTTTGGGAACCCCTGAGCCCCCACAAAATATATCTACTATATATTTGTGAAATCACTATGTCTGCGTCCCAAGGGTCAATCGCATTGGACCTTGGCCCTGTCACTCCGGCTCAGGCCATGCCCGCCCCCGCACACCTCTCATTGGCCT
>WSYH01010485.1:8097-23080 GCA_036426205.1 Ascaphus truei | reverse complement strand
TGGACCTGGGGAAGAAATTATACAACGGTTGAATTAAGCCCAAAAATTAAATGGCACCTATATTGGGTTTGGCAGTGTTGTTAACCACTAGGTTCAAATAATGAGAACTACATGGTACATAAAACGCACGTGGATTCATGTTCAACATGTCTTTGAACTCCATTATGCTTTCCCCGTATATTTGCAACATTGTCATAGCTTTGGCCCTGCATATTTTCTACATTTATATTGAGATCCAATAGTTCCTTTATTATCCAATCACTTAAGATGATGTCATTTCTGCCAAAAAATAAAATGGAAGCCATCACATGGTACATCCACCAATTAGATTTGTATCTAAAGCCCTCCAATTACCATTAAATAAACTAAGCTATTATCAAAAGGATTATCTTTTGCTCCAGTTACTGGGCCAGATAGTTTTAAGTTATATGTTGATGTTCAACGATATGTACGCAAACTTTGTCTCAAAAAATATTTTCAAAGAGACGCCATATCTAGAATAGATACCAACACTAACTTACCACTAACTACTAGTACATCTACTTTCAGGAATCCCTCAACCTTCTTTCCTAAGTTTTTAAGTGGTCCTTTTGTGGACACATTTGCCCACATGGTCACAGATGACCTAGAGACCTTAAGTCGAAGTTATAAAGTCAAGACAGATAATCTTAGTAAAGATGAAAAATTGACACTACGTGCACTTGAAGAGAATGAAAACATAATTATAAAACCAGCAGACAAAGGGGGGGGGGGGTTGGTAATTATGGATAAATCATACTATATCAACGAGTCACTAAGAATTTTAGGTGACATATCCACTTACCAACTCCTCCCATCAAATCCCACTACACAATATCAGCAAAAATTATTTAATTATCTAACATTTGGTTTAGACCAAAACCTAATTACTCAAAAAGAGTTTGAATTTCTTTACAATAGACATCCCAGATTACCTCTTTTTTATATAATACCTAAAATACATAAAAATATAAATTTCCCCCCCGGTCGCCCCATCATTTCGGGCATTCAATCGTTAACATCACATTTATCTCAATATATCGATAGGCAACTTCAAAAATATGTCATACAATTACCTTCATATCTCCGGGATACTACCCACATACTGCAGACCCTCCAGGACATTCAGTGGCAACCCCATTATTTTTTTGTTACTGCAGACGTCAATTCACTATACACAATAATTAATCATGAACAAGGATGTGAATCAGTCTTGGACACCTTAAATAATGACCCATCTATTTCCAAAGAGTACAAAGATTTTTTGATTTTAGGAATTAAATTTATTCTTTGTCACAATTTTTTTTATTTTAATAAGGCTTTTTATTTACAGGTATGTGGCACCGCCATGGGCACCAAGTTTGCACCTAGTTACGCTAATTTATTTATGGGCAACTGGGAGAAGCAACATATATGGTCCAGTTGTCCCTATGGTGCAAACTTGGTGCTGTGGCGGCGCTACATAGATGATATTATTTTTATTTGGTCGGGCACACTAGCACAGTTAACTCAGTTTCAGTTATATATGAATAATAATATTAATAATTTAAAATTCACATTTGTCACCAGCCCCAATAAAATAGAATTTTTAGATTTAGAAATCACTATTGTTAATAACCACATTCACACCAGCACATATTTTAAACCTGTTCAATCTAATAATTATTTACATGCACAAAGTCACCACAATCCCACATGGGTCAAAAACATACCGAAGGGACAGTTCATTAGACTAAAAAGAAACAGCTCTCATCCAGACACATTTAAAATCCAAGCCGAAGATCTGAAGCAAAAATTTGTGGAGAGGAAATATTCCCCACAGGACTTAGATAGAACTATTGCCGAAGTTGCAGCGATGGACAGAACCAGTCTCTTGCAATATAAAAATAAAAATACTAATACAACAGGCAATTTGGCATTTGTCACTCAATTTAACCAAATGGCACCAAATATACGCAAAACTTTCAAAAAATATTGGCCAATATTAAAAAAGGATAAAGAACTTGAGGGTATTTTACCCGAATATCCATATATTATATTCACAAAAGCTCCTAATATAGGTGTAACGGGTTTTCCCCCCCCAATCGCAGATTACACGGTGGGTGCGGAGAACATACGGTGTTACCATAGGTGTGGTGCATTACCTGTTGGCTCGCAGGAGGGCTGAGCTTCCGCCACGGGGAACCTGGGGCAATTATACTAGGGTACTCACTTACAACGATGCAGCGCCTCCACCTGCGATGGCTCCCACCAGAGGGGGAGTGGTTCCTCGCAGGAAATCACAATAATCAATACTCACACACAGTGATATATAATAACTGATACCATTTACTTAGGAACATAAAATAACATATCATGACATGTACCAACATAACCGGTGTCCCTCTCTCAAGGAGACACTTACTGCGACGTCTCGCAGGACGCTTCCCCAACACCAGGTGATCCCACCCAGTGTCCAAAGAACCCCACCCAATGTTCCGCACTCTTGCAGAGATCGTTTGTGACTGCGCAGTCACTATTTATACTAAGGGCCCGTGGGTGCACTTGTGTATTAGATAGTACCTGCCGAGCACTCCCGTGCTCTTATCTCCAACGGACTTCACAAAGGATCAGTCGTGTGATGGTTCCGTCTGATCCTACACCGAACTCCTTGCACGCGGACCGCCAGGGGCGGTCCCAACCTGGAACTAGTCTCTGTGGACCCCAACGTGGGTCCGAACCGCTTCCACAGGAACAGCAGCAGCCGCTGTGTCCTTATCTATATAAGTGGTACTAACGTGACAGGAACCCTAACCTAGGGCCTGTCCCTGTAGTACAGCAACCTGCAGTGGCTTGGGGAACTCCTATGGCCGGTAGGGGGTAATGACCTGTCCCACTCCCCTAACTACCCAAGTCCCTTCAGCCTCACTACTTTCTAACTAGTCCCAGCGCCTACAGCAGCAAGCTGTAGCTCACTGGAGGCTGCAGCCAACGTGCTGCACATCAAGGTGCCTGCCTGTCAGACCTCACAGCACTAACAGCCGTGACTCTGACAAGGCAGCACTCTATGCTAAGGGCAGCGTCCCTATCTTGGGCCTCCCTCAGCACTTACCCACTAAACTAGTGGGGAGTTGGGGCCTACCTGGGGTGTAGGTACCTATATGGGGCAGGAGCTGCACTCGCTCCCCGCACCCTTCCTTCCCTACAGCTCCCTGACTCCAACTCTCGGTAACTTTCCTTTCCCAGCTCCCACTAATGTAAGTGGCAGGGTCCCTAACCTGAGGGCTGCCCCTGGCAACACTCACCTTACTGGGGAGCTGAGCTATCTCGGGCCCTGGGGGTGCTGGCCTAGTACAGGGAGTCCCCGACTCCTGTACCCTACCTCCTTCCCTGAGCTGCTCCGGTCTCTGACTGATTAGCCTGCTCCAACTGCTAAAAACCCTGTCTGCACACAACATTGTTGCAACTCTGCAGCATGAGAATCTGCCAGCTCTATTGGCTTCAATGCTGCCTGTGACAAAGGTGAAAGTGCAGTCCCCTGAGGCTGCTGGGAATTGTAGTCCTTGGCAAAGCTCTTTTCTATGGGGACCGCGTGCGCGATCTTTACTGCGCATGGGCGAAGCTCGCGCCAAAACCAAGAGGGCGGTGCCCGCCAGGAGAAGTCGCCGTCCCCTTCCCCCACTGCCACAGGGGTAAGGCAGGGGGCAAAGGAAAATCAGGGGAACCGGGGGTGACCCCCTTACACTGGACAGAGACTGGCACCTAGCTGTCCATCACTGCAGCCTCTTCATCGCAATGCAGCACTTTGTGGGGGATACTTCCTCTGTAACAAATGCACGGCATGCAAATACAGTACCAAAAAAACTAACTTTATATCAAATAAAACCCAAAAACAGTATAAAATCAAGCAACATATCACATGTAGTAGTTCTTTTGTTATATATCTACTTGAATGTCCATGTGGTCTGCAGTATGTGGGTATGACCACAAAAGCTATAAAAAGACATTTGTACGAACATATATACAATATTAAAACCGGTTTAGTTACACACAATGTGTCCAATCATTTTCTTCAGGTGCACAATCGAGATCCGAAAGGTCTAAGATGTGTAGGGATAGAGTGTATTACACCACACTGGAGAGGAGGAAATACATTGAGCCTTTTGGGGAGAAGAGAATCCTATTGGATTTATGAGTTACGCACTCTGTCCCCAATGGGCTTAAATGTAGAATTTGATTTGAAATCCTTTTTGGTGGGTTAAAATTACCATCGTCCATTCAATAGACATACCTCAGATAATAGTGTCTATTTCACTTCTAACAGTAGGCTCCTCCTACATATATCATAAGTACACTATTATTAGCATAACACATTCACAAATATTTTAATTATCATTATATTAAGTTACACTAGTTATCAATGGGCACATCAATTCATTATAGATCACGATTATAAAGTTCATATATGAGTGTATCACGTAAAAAAAAAATTTGATTATATTTTTTATTTTAGATTAATTATGTAAATATATAAATATATTTTGTTAGTTATATATGCTATTTGTTATTCACAGAATAAGTTTGTCATGTCAATGTTGTTTGTTACGTATAACAGCTGTATACAAATTGTAGTAGCTTTTTGCAATAGCATTTTTGACTGTTCAATCGCGCATCTGTTTGATTACACAACCATTTTCAAGAACTACCTCATTTTTTCCACGGCGCATGTGCAATCGGCTGCAGGTGAAATTACTTACTAAAATTGCGGACCCTGTATTTAAAGGATGTCTCTGGACTTTTATTTCATATACCCCTGAGGAAGAGAGCAGAGCGCTCTCGAAACGCGTAGGGTGGCGATTTTAATACCCAGCACCTTGGTGTCAGTATCCCCACGCATTGGCGAATCTGTGTGCGCCACTAACCGGCTAGTTTCCCGTTGCCGACGGCGTGCCGAATCAGCTGCTGCTGTTTACCATCTACCGGACGTCCTCCCCAGCGTGTTGCAGGAGTTCCTGTTTGATGAGTTACATCCACGAGCAGACGGAGACGCCAGTTAGCAGAGAGCAGCTTAAAGAAACGAGAGGGGATACTCTCTAAATTATCCACTGCCTGCAAACCTATTCCATCTGGTGAGTAGGCATTGCAACCATCATCATTGGTGCTACGGAGTATTAGAACCATTAATTCATTCATTTTACTTGTTCACATAATATATGTCCATGTGTATTGTGCATTATATTAATTATTAACTGTTATTAAATGTTTTTATTGTGTTAAATTCACCTATCCAGTTCTCAGCTGTTATATGTTGTCTTAAGTGTTGTTTGTCTTACATTCTACAGTATTACGCTATGTGTTGTGCTTTTTCTTTTCTTTCAAGCACACCGTGAGGAAGCCACGTTTCTTCACAGCCAACAGGCTTGGTTTTCGTATATCCTTTTATAGTAGTTGTTAATATAGGCCCCACGGAAACTATCTTTTGTCCATAAAGCCCTCTCTCGCCTTAAACCTTTCTCACTGACTGCCCCTCACCTCTGGAATGCCCTTCCCCTCAATACCCGACTAGCACCCTCTCTATCCACCTTTAAGACCCACATTCTAACACATCTGCTTAAAGAAGCATGTGAGTAGCTCCGTGGCTGATACTATAGACCGCATACAAAAAGCTTGGCCATTGCAGACGCACTTACGAGAACGCCCTCCTACTGTCTCTGTATGTTCCACCTACCAATTAGATTGTAAGCTCTTCGAGCAGGGACTCCTTTTCCTAAATGTTACTTTTATGTCTGAAGCACTTATTCCCATATCTGTTATTTGTATTATTTATATGATTGTCACGTGTATTACTGCGGTGAAGCGCTTTCTACATAAATGGCGCTATATAAATAAAGACACAGTACATACATACATCCAACATCCAACATGACAAAGCATATAGTTAATATTTATCTGTTTCTTCTCTCTCTATTGTGGGGTCTGACTTACTCTCTCTCTCTCTCTCTCTCTCTCTCTCTCTCTCTCCTCTCTCTCTCTCTCCTCTCTCATCTCTCTCTCTCTCTCTCTCTCTCTCTTCATCTCTCGTCTCTCTCTCTCTCTCTCTCTCATCTCTCTCTCTTTGTCATCTTATCTATCATCAAGAGGGTAATCTAAAGTTAATTTGCAGAATTTCAATAACCCTTGGCATTTGTAAATAATTTTTTGTAAATAAAGAGTTCAATTAAAAATAGATACATTTTATTGAAGATTTTAAATATATTCTTAGTAAAATTACAAACTGACTTATAATATAAATCTTATTTACAGATAGTCACAGAGCTTGGCATCAGTTACAGATTAGTCAGGGTTTTTTTTTTGTTTTGTTTTTTAGGGCCTAAGTAGCTCATGGGGGAAATAAGTCTGGATGGTGGGTATCCGTAACGTTTAGAGATGTTATGATCCTCCTGCCTCTGAACAAAGCACTGTAGCCTCCCATTGGAGGTATGTTGACAGGCTTACTCCTCCCTCTCCAGTTGTGCTTTCCTTTTCATAGCCTCCTCTCTCCTCTCTCTGTTCTGGTGGAATAGGTATGGAGACCTCAAGCTCTTGGAGAGGCTGTTGACAGAAGGATGGAGTGAAGTTGTCCACTCTACTGGGTACATTGATAGGAAGCTGCAGGTTAGAAAGCTGGTGCTGCAGGTTAGAAAGCTGGTGCTTCTGGTTGAAAGGAGCTTGAATGGGGATAGTGGTTTGGCTGACCTTTTTAATGCATTCACTGCATTTCCGTTCTATGGATATCACTGGGAAGTGTTTGGGATTCTCTATAACTGAAGCTTGTTTTCCCCACGTTGTTTGATTCACTGGTTTTATGCCAGACTGAATGGGATAGTTTGCTGACCTTTTCATGCTCTTACTGCGCTTCCTGTCTATGATATCACTGGATGTTGGGATTCTCTATAATGAGCTTTGTTTCCCTGTTGTTTGATTTCACTGGTTTTAATGTCAGGTCTTGTGTACTCATGTATTTTAAATAGCCTAGGCCTGGCATTAATACCGACTCCTTTAATTCCAGAAATACTGTCCTGTTTTTTTGGCCATGAACCTTTTAATCGCATCAGTAAGAGACCACTGAACATGAGAAGCAGAAGTCTGGCTTTGGCGTCCTTGCATTGGTCCAAGCTTATTTCCAAGTGTAATGGATCCTGCGGGTGCCCCTGGACCTGTGGGACCTGCTTTTTTACCCAATGGGTGAAATACTTGAACAGAGTTAATCATTTGGAGGCTGAGGTTGCTGTGATGGGCTTTCACCTTTTTCTTGTTCAGAAGGTTCCAATGACTTCTTGCCCTTCCCAAGACTTTCTGAATTCACTCCAGGCTGATTAGCACTTTTTTCTTTTGAGAGCTTTGCCTCAAAACTTGCAAAAAACCGCTGGTCTGTTCTTTGTTTTCTTCACTAGCTGCTTGATATTGCTGTTCTGTTTACGTTTGATCCCCATCTCTTGAGGTGTCTTCCGCTCAGGACTAGAGTAACTGCAGGAGACTTTGCCTTTTACATTTGATCCCCATCTCCTGAGGTGTCTTCCCGCTCAGGACTATGAGTAACTGCAGGGTTTTTTGCATATTTACGTTTGATCCCGATCTCCTGAGGTGTCTTCCGCTCAGGACAATGAGTAACTGCAGGAGTCTTTGCATTTTTAAGTTTGATCCCCATCTCCTGAGGTGTCTTCCTCCGCTCAGGACTATGAGTAACTGCAGGAGTTTTTGGCATATTTACGTTTGATCCCCATCTCCTGAGGTGTCTTCCCGCTCAGGACTATGAGTAACTGCAGAGTCTTTGCATCTTCTTTGATCCCATCTCCTGAGTTTTTCTTCAGTTTAGATTAATATGAGTAACAGCAGTGTCTTTGCATCCATTGTACTTCACGGCTTTGCAGCATCTTTTCAGATACCTTATTGGAAATGTGGGCACCTGAGAGACAACCACGTTTTCATCTTTTTTAACAGAACAGCCTCGTCACCAGATTGTGGGCCATGGGGTGACTTCCCTGGTATAGGAGCAGAAGAATGATTTACTGGCTTTGACATTGGTTTTACCTTCTTTTGCAGTGCAGTTTGAGGGACTTGATCCTTTGCAGCTGAATAAAGGATCTTTTTCTTCTTTGTTTCCACTTGGAGCACTTTGGTACTCCCCTCAGACTTTGACGGACACTCAGTCTTCACTGAACTCAGCACGTTATTACGAACCTTCTGAGCAATATGTGAGGGGGCCTTCACCTCTGAAGATCTCTTCCATATCTTTTAACCCACCCCCTTTTCCACACTCTGGCACACATAACTCTTTGTTGCTTTGCACATCAATATGTAACTTTGGAGGTGGCTCAGCTTCCGAGCTGGTTGAGTTGGGTACATTAGAGGGTTCACTTTTTTTCATTAGCAGCAAGCTGAACTGCTCCTTGTGTAATTAAACTGGCCTGGAAATATGTTGGGCTCCAAGCGAGTCTGACACACTGTAACAAAATCAAAAAGGAGAAATAATCAATTATCATAAATACCAACACATTGTACATAATACACAAAGGAAGAAAAGCAAACACATGCTTAAATCCCTTCAGTATTGGCGAGGACTACATACTGTAGAGTTCTATATATTTGTAACACTACAGTGGCGAATGACCGTAATTAAAGATCTTTATAACAGGTAATGGTATCGGTCAAGGAGAAGATTTTGAACAATGATTAGTAAAGATTCTCCATATCTCACCTTTGTAAGGTCTGCAACACAATGCAGTGGGGAAAGGGAATAAAAGCTAATTACACATGGAAATCAGTGCAAAGAACTACTGTACACAATGCAAAATTATGGAGATATCCATGTTTTATCACACATAATGATGGTGGTGATGAAAGACGAAGAGAAGTAGGTTTTATTGGTGGGATATCATTAGTGATAAAGAGGCAGATTATGATAAAAGGCCAACAAGAGTTTCACACAGTCCCTGTGTGTTATTTGTCAATGGGAAAACCAATACACTACAGTAGATACTCAGTTTTGCATATTATCAATTTATGAACAAAGCGATTCAACTTAAGGAACATCCACAAACTTTAGCTGCAATAGCAACAACTGGGGAAATGCTATGATTTGGGCATCTAGATCTCTCCTTTTTTTGCCCCTTGTGCTCCCCCAACTGAACCTGGTTTGCCTTACCCACCTGACACTCCCTCCTACTTTTACTTTCTCGGCTATCCTGGTTGCTTGGGATCAGGGCTGCCGAATAATGAGCCATGATATAGGTCCTGGGCTTTTCCCCCTGGGGGAGGTTATGGCGCCCAGTGGGTGTCTGTAGAAGGAGCCAATCTGTGCTGTGTTGCCACCAGTTGGAGCATATTGGCCAGGAACTGGTGGTATGTCCTATCCTCCTGAACGTGCATTCCTCTAAGGGGTATGAATGTTGGCTGCTGAAGTTGTGGCATACTGGGTGGCCATTATACAAGGCCCTATTGTAGCACGTCTTTCCAAATGTGTGTTGGGACGGAAAGTAACAGGCTGCGTTGTGGCTTCTCCCCTAACCTGTCCTGCAAATCCTGTCTATCCTCCTGTAGCAGTGTGGTAGAATCCTCCGTTCATGTCCGATACACGAGGGTAAGCGCGTGTTGCCTGTGGGATCTGCTGTAGATACATTGGTGTTCCTGCAGACCCTTGTTGCAAAATCATGCCTTGGGCCCCATGTCTGTAGACTTCTGTATTCCTCCCTACTGGGTGGAAGCTGTTGCTCCATGAAGGGTAAGCAGTGGTGACTGCAGGAGCACTGCAGGTCGGTGGAGGGTTCACAGCAGAGGAATTTAAAAACTGATCTGTAAGGAAGAAAGGTAAAAGTGAAGGGCCGAAAGCACATTCAAGGCACATTTCTTTAACACACGGGGACTCAACTCCAGTCATCAAGCCCCCCCCAACAGGTTAACTTTTCGGATATTCCAGCATTAGCACAGGTGGCACAATCACTCATTCAGCCTCTGATTGAGTCACCTGTGCTGAAGCAGGGACTGATTGAGCGAGCTGTGCTGAAGCAGGGACTGATTGAGCCACCTCCGCTGAAGCTGGGATATCCTGAAAGCCTGACTTTGGGGGGTTAGGACTGCTTTAACAGACCTGCTAAAAGATATTCTTGATATCAAATACATATGAAATACATAAGAGATGCTCACTTGGCTTGGTATTTTATTTTGCCTTTAAATATTTGGGGTTTTGGTTCTGGTTTTGAATAAAGTTTTTGGTGGTCTTTGTTTTGTTATGATTAGCAAGCACTAACAGGGAAATGGCTTGCTGGGAAAACACATTTATTTGATTATCAATGTTACAGAACCACTACTCTGATCAATAGTGTCAGAAGTTTCAATATTTAAACTACATTTTTTAAAGCATGTACATATATGAATTGTTTGGATTGTAACACAGACAGTGTAACACAGTTGGGGATGTAACACAGCAGAAAACTATTTCTAGGTAGTTTTTCAACAAAAGTGGCAACTGGCATATAAAACTTGTGCAGTCCATCACCTGCTTTCATGTCCACCTATAACACAATGACAAATATAGATGTACCATAGCTTTCGGAACTGGATCTTTAAAATAACAATAAAAATAAAAATTGCCTGTTCCTACTGTGGTATTTTGTGGTTATTATGGTGTGGTATTCTGAGACGTCTGGTATATTTGAGGTATCTGGAGGAGCACTCAGGTCAGCTATATCTGTAAATCAAGTGGCAGATTCTGCCTCGTTTTGTGGCTTTGTCTTTTTGGGGCCTTTGTTTACTGTAGAGTAGTGGTTTCCAACCTTTTTTTGGTTAAGGAACCATATGTGAAATTCTGAGGGACCCCAACCCTCTCTAACAACGAGTCTAAGATGAGATGCATTGTAATATATCCCAACCCTATCTAATAGTGCGTCTGAGATCAGATGAATGTAAGAGCCCCAACCCTCTCTAATAGCGCGTCTTGAGATCAGATGCATGTGTAAGGAACCCCCAACCCTCTCCAATGCGCGTCTGAGATAAGATGCACATTGTACTGTAAATTCTTCTGTATTAAGTACAATTTTAAAATGACCTGAAATTACAGCGAACTCTTTAGGGATGCCCGGGAATCCTAGGGTTCCTAGGATCCGTGGTTGAAAAACACTGCTGTAGACAATAATTTAAGGATATGGCTGAAAGTAGTCGAACATTACACCCCACGGTGTAGAATTGGTCCAATAGTTATTGACCTAAACTTAGGGCAAGGAAAAGCATGCCTTATACATAACTAATCCTACTGTATATACACTAAGTTCCTGTGTCTTTTTTACTATCCCCATAGATCCCATAGACGTTTGCCGCTTTGACATTTATGTATACAGTACATGTGTTCTTTTCTATACATTACTGTTCAAATCATTTAAGATTTTCAATTACAAGCCAGATATAAAAGTAAATACAATAAAACAAATATTTGTGTATGTATCTATAATAAATCAGTTTTGACATTTATAAAAAAAAATATTATCCAATAAAGGCCAGGTACCTAACCCCCCTGGGTGTTGTCTACCAATTTGCATCTTGGGGAGAGTGAGTAGGATGAGTTGGGGGCAGTTACATGGTGCACCAGATAAAATGAGAATACGTTCACAAAAGTTGCATTTCTCTTGATACTTTTTTTTAACCTTTTATTTCCCAAAACAATCCCTCCATATCGGAAGTGCCATAAATTCTAACATACCGCGTAGAAGTAAGAAACTGTCTTACAGTAATATATGGTCGCGGCTCTGCTCCAAAAATAGAGCCATCATCTAAACACAACTACACTATGTTGCTGCATAGACCTTTTATGTCTAATTCCACACTGGGAAGTGTTCAAACTCCATTCAAGGCGTCTAAACAACTACTACTTTGTACAGCACTGCACTTTGCTTTATGCTTCAGACATACGCATTATGGCTTTTGAATGGGTCCCCCTGCTTATTGTGGGGGGATAGAGATGAGTCTTTTACATTAAGTGCTACTGGATCTATGTTCTATATACAGTGACAACCTCGCTGCCTTAATTACAATTTATTTTGGGATTTTTTTTGTCATACACACTAGAAACATCCTCTTGGATAGACACAGGGGATTTCTAGTAGGCTGGATTTGTGCAAAAGCGTGCAGAAAGAGCCTTATCCGATTGGATTTCTAGAACAGCTGAGTGCGCAAACAGGGGGCCGCTGACCCCCATGGGGGGCGCAGACTGCCGGCTGGGGGGCGTGTGGTTTACATAGCCCGCACGCTTCCCGAAGTGCACTTAAAATTAAGTGCCGTGAGCGCCGGGCCTCTGTAAACCTTCACTTACCTAGGCTCCGGCGGCTTCCTTCCTTCGTCGCGCCATGGCAACGCGGCATCAAATGACGCTGTGAGTCCATGTGACGTCACGTTACTAGGGCAACGTGACTCATGACGCCGGAGCGCAGGTGAGTGGGTTCTGCTTTAGATATTGTATGCGGGGGGCATCCCCCCCCAAGAAAAACACTGATTAAGGGGTGCACGAAACTAGTCTTCCACACCTGGCTTTTCTTTACCTGCGTCAGATCGACTATTCTAACATACACCTCACAAGTCAACCACGTAGACAGCAAGGGCTAATTGTAGTATAATGTAATACATAAATATATTTGTCATTTAAATGGATGTTTATTCATATGTTTTTATGTTCAGCGGGGTTGGGGGCGTGCGACTAGGGCGGGGTGGGGGCGGGACTAGGTGGCGAGTAGAAATGTTTTGTTGGGCGCAGTAAGATTTTTGGGTTGATTTGTCGAACACTGGTATATATTTTATCTAGATTTGAGTCTGTACCATTGACTTTTTATATCAACCAAGTGCAAATCCATTTTCTGTGCGCTAAACCAGCATTTTGGGGGCTGGGCCGCAGAGGAGTAAATTTGAAACTTAGTACACGAGTGCAATTAGTTTGACATGCGCCGAAACCCTCCACCCCCCCCCCCGCTCAGTTTTGCGATGCTTAGTATATTGGCCTCATGTAGGTCTCCTCCCTTCCACTTCAAAGTAACGTATTGACAACCAAAGGGGACCTGCTACAGTAGTTTTTGGTGATTTCATCATCAGTCCCACTTGCAAATAGTATATTGGAGATTCAAAAAAGAGAAAGCGCCTCGTTAAAGTAACATCTTTGTATTTTTAATCGAAAACAATGATATTCTTCCACTGTATTAGTCAAGCACCTTACGTTCACAATACACACTAGAGAGGGTTGGGGTTCCTTACAATGCATTGATCAAATACATTGTAAGAGCCCCAACCCTCTCTAACACGGTCTGAAATCTGCATTGTAAGGAATCCCAACTTTCTCTAATAGCGCGTCTGAGATCAGATGCATTCAAAGGAGCCCCAACCCTCTCTAATAGCCGTCTGAGATCAGATGCATTGTAAGGAACCCCAACCCTCTCTAATTGTGACCCTTGCACTCACCACGAACAAGGCGGACCCCCCGGTACTGAGGTGGGAAAGTAGAAACTGCGCACCCAACAGCATGTGGAGGCACGCCTGGATTGTCCGTAGCCGGTCGGGTTGGAGAGAGAGGGTAGTCCAGATACTTGCCGCGGTCATGAGGAGGAGCCATAACGGTAGATGTCCGTTGTGCCGAGGTCGAGTTGGAGCTGGTGGGTTAAAAGAATGTCCTATATCCGTGGTCAGGGATGGAGAGATGCAGGTAGTCGAGGGCAAGCTGGGGTCGTTATACAGAGAGCGTCCAAGAGTCTAGCCGGGTCGGTACACATGAGTCAAACTGAAAGCAAGAGAGCAAGGCACAAGGCAAGGCAAAGCAGGAATGTAGGAACACAAGGCTACTATGGTCTATGCTCAGCAATGTGTAACTGAGCAAGCAGAGATTAAATAGGAGGACTGGAGCATGAAGTGAGAGGCGGAAGGAGGTGGTGGCCCCCGCGGGAGCTGTGATGGACGCAGAGCGTCAAATTATGTAAATATATAAATATATTTTGTTAGTTATATATGCTATTTGTTATTCACAGAATAAGTTTGTCATGTCAATGTTGTTTGTTACGTATAACAGCTGTATACAAATTGTAGTAGCTTTTTGCAATATCATTTTTGACTGTTCAATTGCGCATGTGTTTGATTACACAACCATTTTCAAGAACTACCTCATTTTTTCCACGGCGCATGTGCAATCAGCTGCAGGTGAAATTACTTACTAAAATTGCGGACCCTGTATTTAAAGGATGTCTCTGGACTTTTATTTCATATACCCCTGAGGAAGAGAGCAGAGCGCTCTCGAAACGCGTAGGGTGGCGATTTTAATACCCAGCACCTTGGTGTCAGTATCCCCACGCATTGGCGAATCTGTGTGCGCCACTAACCGGCTAGTTTCCCGTTGCCGACGGCGTGCCGAATCAGCTGCTGCTGTTTACCATCTACCGGACGTCCTCCCCAGCGTGTTGCAGGAGTTCCTGTTTGATGAGCTACATCCACGAGCAGACGGAGACGCCAGTTAGCAGAGAGCAGCTTAAAGAAACGAGAGGGGATACTCTCTAAATTATCCACTGCCTGCAAACCTATTCCATCTGGTGAGTAGGCATTGCAACCATCATCATTGGTGCTACGGAGTATTAGAACCATTAATTCATTCATTTTACTTGTTCACATAATATATGTCCATGTGTATTGTGCATTATATTAATTATTAACTGTTATTAAATGTTTTTATTGTGTTAAATTCACCTATCCAGTTCTCAGCTGTTATATGTTGTCTTAAGTGTTGTTTGTCTTACATTCTACAGTATTACGCTATGTGTTGTGCTTTTTCTTTTCTTTCAAGCACACCATGAGGAGCCACGTTTCTTCACAGCCAACAGGCTTGGTTTTCGTATATCCTTTTATAGTAGTTGTTAATATAGGCACCCACGGAAACTATCTTTTGTCCATAAAGCCCTCTCTCGCCTTAAACCTTTCTCACTGACTGCCC
>WSYH01010484.1:0-23081 GCA_036426205.1 Ascaphus truei | reverse complement strand
GTCAGTGTCTGGCTGCAGGGAGGGGAGGAGTCAGTGTCTGGCTGCAGGCAGGGAGGGGGAGGATCAGTGCCTGGCTGCAGGCAGGGTGGGCAGGAGTCAGTGCCTGGCTGCAGGCAGGGTGGGGGAGGAGAGTCAGTGCCTGGCGCAGGCTGAGGGGTTGGAGTCAGTGCCTGCTGCAGGCAGGGTGGGGGAGGAGTCAGTGCCTTGCTGCAGGCAGGGAGGGGTTGGAGTCAGTGCCTGGCTGCAGGCAGGGTGGGGGAGGAGTCAGTGCCTGGCTGCAGGCAGGGAGGGGGAGGAGTCAGTGCCTGGCTGCAGGCTGGGAGGGGTTGAAGTCAGTGCCTGGCTGCAGGCTGGGAGGGGTTGGAGTCAGTGCGTGGCTGCAGGCAGGGAGGGGTTGGAGTCAGTGCCTGGCTGCAGGCTGGGAGGGGTTGGATCAGTGCCTGGCTGCAGGCTGGAGGGGGAGGGGTCACTGCGTGGCTGCAGGATGGGGGAGGAGACAGTGCCTTGCTGCAGCGAGGGGTTGGGAGTCAGTGCCGGCTGCAGGCAGGATGGGAGGAGTCAGTGCTGGCTGCAGGCAGGGAGGGGTTGGAGTCAGTGCCTGGCTGCAGGCAGGGAGGGGTTGGAGTCAGTGCCTGGCTGCAGGCAGGAGGGGTTGGAGTCAGTGCCTGTGCTGCAGGCAGGGTGGGGGCAGGAGTCAGTGCCTGGCTGCAGCTGGGAGGGGTTGGAGTCGTGCCTGGCTGCAGGCAGGGAGGGGTTGGAGTCATGCCTGGCTGCAGGCAGGGAGGGGTGGAGTCAGTGCCTGGCTGCAGGCTGGGAGGGGAAGAGTCATGCTGGCTGCAGGCTGGAGGGGGAGGGGTCACTGCGTGGCTGCAGGATGGGGAGGAGACAGTGCCTTGCTGCTGCCTCCTTTCCAATCACCTCCCCTGTCTGGAGCTATCTCACTCTTTGTAATGAGAACTGAAAGCGGATTGGCTGAAAAACTTGGCAGGGTGCCAAAAATTCTGGACCATTACTGATTGGATAATGCCTGGAATTTTAACCAACCCAAGAGCAGGGTTTCAATAATGCCTGGAAATTTAACAGCTTTTAGCCTATAATATATAAATAACATATCGGGACCTGATCGGCATTCATTAACATGCACTAATTATTCACTGGATAATTACCCTGCACTGTTTCACATTCATTTAGATTGCTTTTCAAAAGCAATTATGGATGCAAAGAGGAGATAAAACATCAAAGGCCTGGGATGGGGCGCCAGGCACCTCCAACTTCCCGATATTAAATAAAAGCACTTATCTGCCCCAAACTTTACTGATTTAAAACAAATTTACCAGCAAGGAAACAGGTCATTGTCCTGGAGGTGACACCCGATCCTTAATCTCCCCGAATAAACCCAGCAGCACAGAGAGGGTTATATTTATTTGTTATGCTTATCCAACATCCTCTCACCCCCCTGAAGAAGAAAAACATGCTACAGAATATAGCATAAGTACACTAAACACCTGTGTCTTGTCTACGCTCTGCCTATGTATACTCTGCTGACAGCTCTGTATAGAAGGTTCCTTTTTGTGCTGATTGTATAGAGGGTTCCCTGTCCCCTCAACAAGGCTGATGAGACCAGCTGTCCCATTCCTATCCGCCATAAATCTCATGGCTCAATGGCTGAATCTCCATCAATCTCCCTGAGCCGGCACTTCCCACATAAACACAATCCACTAATTTCCTTCCCTGACCAGCGCTGGAATCAGAGCTCTGATATTATTGGGCATTCACTGATTCGGCTCCGCTAAGGCTACATCCACCAAAGGTCAATGTTATTAAACGAGCATTGCAGCCGATGTCTGTTGGAATCACCCGCGAACCACTGAGAATTATTCCTTTGTAAATGGGTTGTGATGACAGCTCCTCGTCAAACATGAAATTCATTAAAATCCGTGTAATCAGCGCAGGGATGCAATTGTGGAGGCGGGGATAGATTACACTTTTCTATCATAGGGTTTATATAATAGGATTCTCACAAAAACCCTATGGCAGAAAATGATTCCTAAGGCTCCCCATGCATTGCAAAGGAATTCCTTCCGGCAACGAGGTTAACATACAACAAACACACCCTACACATAGAACACAAAAAGCGCAACATCCAGATGTGCAAATATTAACCCTGTGGTAGCCATGCTAGTTATGATCTGAGCATGACTAGCTGACCACTTGGGCTTCTAAGGGTTTGCTAATTAGTATGTTCTACAATGTTAATATTGTGTATTTCTGCACCTAGTCTAGGTCGATAGATCTATTTTGCCTATATACATAGTGGCCATTATATCACTTATATACATTGGGAAGATCGGTTGTAACACCAGCATGGGCTAGGTGATAAAATGAGAGATATTAGTTGGATATTCCCAGTTTAGTGAATATCATGGAATATCATTGGACATTAACGTCTCATTTGCATATACTGCGGAAAAAATAACACAGACTTATTGCGCGATAAAAAGTCAATATCCCTGCTTTTATGCTGCCGATACGGCTATAGATACTGTAGTTGATAGATAAAAATGGCACTAAACACTTATAACTAATTGTTTTTTTTCCATTGATCATCCCTTTGTGAATTCCGGCCTAGCGCATTGTACCGCACTGCAACTGAAATGATACCCGCCGACAAGGGGGGAACAAATAATACAGTCGTTTCATTCAGAGATGCATAGAGCAAGACAACTATACCCAGCGGGTTAGGTAACTGGGATCAGGAAGGTGTGCAGTGTTAGGCCGAGTCCATAGAAGGACAGGCCGCGCTGAGCGTGCGGGACTCTCCGCACTGAGCCCCGCATCCTCAATGAGGATGCCTTGAAGGGGCTCACCGCGAGCGTCCGCAGGCGTGCTGAGGCGCTGGATTTTTCAGCCGACAGCCAAGCTGTTTTTCAGAGCCTGTCGGCTGAAAACATCCAATCCGCGCGAGCAGCGTCAACGTCACGGCGCCGTGACGTTGACGTCGTTGCGTCGGGCGATTGGCCCAGCGACCACTGCCCGCCTCCTTCAGTCTCCCACTGCCTCCGATCGCGCCCTGGCTCGCCTGCATGGGCATGAAAGCGCGCAATTTCAGCAGGCAGCGTCAGCGCGCCTCAGCCCTGCTACCCCCCTCTATGGCCCCACCTAACAGTGTAATATATACCCAGCAGGTTCTCTCTCTCTTTCTGCTGGCTGTCTCCTTCCTGCTCAGCTGGTCTCTACCACTCTACTCCTCTCTTCCCATCAATGTTTCCAAGCTCCCTCTGTCTCAGTCTTGAGGCTCAACTGAAAAGCACTTTATCACTGAAGCATTCCAGCAGCATGAAACCTCCCCATCAACCACTCACCAAATGTATCTACTTACCCTCTCTGCTGTTCCTCGTCCCTCAGGCACTATTGTTATTCGTGTTCTTTCTGTTCTGTAAGTTCTATATCACGTGGGTCCCTTTTCTCTCTCTCTCTCTCGTTGCTTTTGTTCCTGTGTTTTTGCTGCTGTTTGATTGTAACGCTCCCACTGAGAGCAGTTCTTCCTTCCCCGGGGTCTATTGTGAAGGCAAAAGTGGTGCAATTCTGGGTCAATCCTGACTTAATGGCATGTTTTTCTTTGATACATCTGGGGTCCGTTTTTGGTTTCTGAATTGAACTTCTTCCTTGATACATAAACCCCCATGGATCTCTGTGCTAAGATCAAACTGAATTGTTTTCAAAATGTCAGTGCTAAAAAGATAACACAACCTTTCACACAACGTTTGCCATGTAAGGACTTTATAACGCATCATTTGTTGTTTGAAGTTCTTTTGATGCATCTAATGTCGAATAGCTGATCTCATTTAAATGAACATTATTTTTTTTCTATCTGTTATTAATAATATCAATTAATATTATTTATAACAACCCTACTGTGAAAAGATTATATTTTGTTACCTGTAATAACACAGGCGTGCTGCATCAAGTACATTTTAGTACATAGAGCCAATGTTGTTTATGCTCTGTCTGCTCTTAAGGGCTGTTCTATACTGTGCGCGCTGCTTCGTCATGCGCGCGCGGCAGTTTTAGTTAGCTGAGGTTAGTCAGCCTTTCTATAATGGTGCCTCGCATGCGCACGGCATGGAGCGTGGAACCGGCCGACAGGGGGGAAGCTGAAGAAATAAAGAATTTGCGTCGCTACCCCAGCCGCTGAAATTTATGTATATGTGTGTATATTGTGTGTTGTATGTATGTATGTATGTTTATTGTATTTATGTGTTTGTTTGTGTGTGTGTGTGTCATGTGTTTTTTTTTGTTTTCTTTTTTCACTTTTTCCCCCCCCTTCTTATCCTTCCGTACCCTCACATCGCTCACACATATACACAAAAAGCGTTGCGGCACAGGCACCGCGGGGCGCACTGCCGCACACAACTTAGAACGGCCCTTACGTGTTATCCGTGGCAGCGTCACGCAGAAGTGCTGGTGTGATTATCAGTATAAAGGTAGTAAAACAACAAGAACGTGTTGTTAATCCCAGATCCTGTGAATGTGCCTGTTTCTAATTATTTTGTGTGTTCATGTATTTGTCCAGCAACAAAGGAACGAGATCTTCACAGTAAGGGCAGCTAAAACGTGACATTCATTACCCACGAGACTGTGATTGGAAATACAATAGATATGTTTAAGAAAGGGTAGACACATTAGACATACACGTATAGGTTTAAGGTATACAGGGATATGTCAAATTAAACATGGGAAGGATGTGATCAGGGAGTAATCTGATTGCCATTACTGGAGTTAGGAAGGGAATTTAATTTATTTTATGGGACCATCGTTGGATAATGTTTCATTGGATTTTATTTTGTTTGCCTCCTCTGGATCTAATTACTGGAATACAAATGAGTATCTCTGTTCGTCTTAATTTAACATAGGTTGAACTTGATGGACAGCTGTCGTTTTTTGAACCTTCTCTACTATTTAACTGTATAACTATGTATCTATTATACCTGATTGTTCGTCTCATTTAAAAACCACCCCGGGAAAGGTGTCAAGCAATAAAACAAGACAAACTCTCCTTAAACTACACGCAAATAACGGATATAAAAGAATTACAATTCATTGGCTCCAAGTAATAAACGTTAACAACTGTAAAACGTTGACTGCATAAAAAGAACGCAATTAAACTGTTAATCATATATAAACGTCCGTAACCCACAATAGTAAAGATGCCTCAGTGAGATGTTCTGGTTGTGATGGGTATATTGAAAGCGCTGGTGTTTAGCTGTATCTCTCTGTGCCATACTGTATATCACTGCACCTAATTCATTACCAAGAAGGACAAAGTAGCAGAGCGGACCCAATGTGGCCCCTTACTAACGGTGATATCTGACGGTCTGACTACTTTATACTTCTTTAGAAGACCCTACACATGAAGACGACCCCAGACAATGCCGTGGAACAAAGACTCGGATACACAACAAAGGTTTATCCCTAGGTACCAACTGCTCTTTAACTGACAAGTTTCCTCATCCAAAGTCTTCCACTCTGTCCTCCCAGATCCTCATCTGCTGCCACTTCTTTTTATCTTCACATTAAATATTGAAGACACCCGTGGTTTGAAAATGCTGTTCTGTCCCAAATGCCCTGAACGACACTGTTAAATCATCCAGTAGTTTTCGATCCCAGAGAAACATTGGTGTAAAATCATTGTTGCAATGTCTTATCAATAGGCCGCCATGTAGATCATAGCAACATTCTATCTCATGTTGAGATCTCCCTTAAGGAGCCTACAGAAAACAGTGTGTGTATTGTATATTCCATGGAGTTTGCAGTGGTGTTCTGCAGAATAGGCGGGTTATTCTATATAGTCTAATTACTTCAATAGGATGTTCGTCCAAAAGGCGCACTTCGGACAGTATAGAATAAGGCCCTAAGGCATTAAATCTGAAAAGCAATGATTCAATATCTTATGCTATGACTCAAACATAAAAGTAGCAAGCAAGATGTTATATTGCTGAGTACTTTCCCTTATTGCGCTTGACTTCCCAGCTCTAATCTCCTGCTCGCTCTCTCTTGCAGTCTCCTTCGTCCCATTTGTCTCTACTGCTGTCATGCCCAAACTCTTCCTCACTAGCTGCTCTCTGACATGAGGCTCCTCTGATGGGGTGAAGCAAAAAACCTTTTAGAGGAGAATGTATCCCTTGTGATTGTAGCATTTACACACAACCAGATGGGAACCCGCTATAAGTAAATCAGTTCTGTCAGCTTCAAATTGGATTTCCTCCAGCAGCCTCCAAGATTGCAAACAGTGTATAGCAGCGAAAGGGTCACAGCGTGGAGAGGAACAACAGACTGATAGGAATGGGTAATCCCTTAGTCAGAAGAGTTTATAATCTAAAGGCGGGGAGATGAGACGCACAGATGCTGCTAACCAACTACTATTTCTACCAGAAAGGGCCAGATACCCAAGGGTCCTTCAGGAAGGAACTCAAAATAATATATGGTCCATACTTTCAATGCACACCAGAAACACAATAAGTAGGGTTACCAGACGTCCCTTATATAGGGATTGTCCTTTATATACGGATTGTCCCTTATTTGATTGGCTGGTCCATTGTCCTGGAAAGGTCTGCCGGGACCCATAAATACTCTGTATTTTAGCGCCTTAACTTTAAATGACTGTAATGAAATCAGTCATAAGAATGTAATAGATTTCTGCTTGAGTGTCATAGTTCCCTTTCTGATAGATGTCGCCTTACTGAAATATTAAAGTAATAAAGTTAGGACACTGCCTGAGTCATCTCATACACCCATGACCCCCACCCTATAGGCGTTCCTTTTTCTGCCACCGCTGCTCGTCAGTTCCGTCGCCTCTTTCCTCGCCCTGTGATGATAAAAACCAAAGGCGGAGATGCCATTCAGCTCGAAGCGTTTGCGAATCATTTATCCCTCATTATGACGTCGCCCTTTCTACTGGATTTCAGCGCCCCGTATTATAAAACTTTTTTTGCTGGCGCCCCCCCCCCTCGCCTGCTTTCCTGCGCCCCCCTCCTTCACATCACGTGACCCACAGCGTCATTTGACGCGGTGACGTCACAACACACCCCCCGCGGTGCCATGGACATAAGTGACGCCGGCAGAGTCAGGTAAGTTTTAGAGTTGCAAGAGGCCCCACACGGTCCCCCGGCATTTAATTTAAATACCTCGGGGAAAGTGCGGGGCCTCTGCACCCCCCACCTCCCATACAGACAAATCCACCAGCGCCCCCCCCAATTTGCGCACCGCTGTGTACAGCATAGAGAGCAGTTAAAGAGCAATTCAAGCAATATCCTACACGTGGGGGTTTTTTTTTAAATAAATCTGTTTTGTAGTATAGATAATACTTTCTACATTTTTTTTATTTTAAAATTCAACTCTTAATGCCATTTTTAATGAGTTTAATATACCGAGCATCCTTTCTTTCTATGCAGGTTTGAGCCCACCTCCCAAGTTATTTGTAACACTTTTGTTTGTATGTCTTTTATATATATAGCGCCAAAAGTGTACTCAGCGCTTCGCACAAATACAGTACGGAATTATAATAATACAATCAGCGCAGCAAAATCAGACATAGGAAAGCAAATCCCTGCCCCGAAGAGCTTACTCTAAGGCCGCGCTTTATAGTGCCGGCGATGCGATGTCGCCCGAAAACAAATGCATTGTCGCCCCCGCATGCGCTTATAGTAAGCGCGACGGGCAACGCAATTTTCGGAAGCCGGGATATATTTGATTTTTTTCAGGGCTGTCTCCTCATTTGACAGCCCCTGAACCAATCAATGCCCGGGTCGCCCGCGACACCGCCGCAAAGCGAAATACAACTTTCGCTAGTCAGCGACGGGTGACGTCACGCGTCATCGCCGTCGCGGGCATTATAGGCGCGGCCTAAGTGGTATGATGGAAGATTTACAGAGACTGCAGGTGAGGGAATAAGTGCTGTTTGTGATAATTTGTTGCCAATGTTCCCAGCAAGTTGAGCTGTAAACTGCAACAATAGATGATGTTACTTTACTAATAAAGAATACATTGCAGCTGCTGAGTTACACTGACTGAAGGATTGATTTGAAACTGAAAGGCGGCCATTATGGCCGGGGTGCGCAAACCGGGGGTGCACCCCCCAGGGGTAGAGAATTTTTCTGGGGGGGCGCAGGAGGTTGCAGAGGCCCCGAGCTCTTCCCCGAGGCATTAAAATTAATGCCGGGGATTGCGTTAGGCCTCTGCAACCTCAACTTACCGACATTCAGCAGCCGCGTCTGGACGCGTCTCCATGGCAATAACGATCAAATGACGCCGCCGTCATGCGGAATGACGTCACCCGTCGTTGCCATAGCAACGTGGTGTCAAATGTCGCCGTGGGCCACGTGACATCACATGACCCCGCGCGTCATTTGATGCCGCTCCCTAACGAAAGGGGAGGGGGAGGGCGAGCCACGGGGGACACAATGCAGGGGGGGCGCTGGAGATTTCGTGTATCTTGGAAGCAGGTCTTTGCTGATCAATCACGGGAGAACCAATCGCTCGGCAACTTAGGTTATTTCGTTTTCAATAAGGTAATCACAGGCGGTCACATATAAAATAAATTAAAAAGACTTTTTTTCATTTTTTTTAATAAAAATGCTGGGATTGCCTCTATAAAATACAATTAGTTACTCTACAAATCAAGGTCCAAACTCCGAAATCCACACTACAAATAAACCCAGCAACACACAACCAATAGGCACATTCTTTAGACCAGGGCACGCAAACTTTTCCTCGTCGCCCCCCCCCCTCCTGCTCGGCCCCGACTTGCACTGGTAACGTGACGTCACTGACACCCCCCCCCCCCCCCCGCGTCATTTGCCGCCGGGTTACGATGACGGCGCTCGCTGGAAGCTAAGTTTAGTGTTTAGGCTGCGTCCCAGTAATGTCTGTGACACGCGCGGCACCCGGCGGGGGGGGGGGGCGGCGGTGTCACAGCGCTAAGCGATCTGCGGTCTGACAGGGAGAGGGGAGCTTGCGACGGGAGGGGGGCGTGGTCGGGGATTTGCTGGGCTGGCCATACGTCACACGGCTGGTTCGCCCTATTGGGTGAAACCGCCGGCGGGGGGCGTGGCCACACCTCCGTCGCTAGGACTAAACTCAATTTTATTGAGTTGGGAAAAACCCTGCCGCACAGCGCGGCTGCACCTTCTGCGTGACGGTGCGTAGTGGGCCCAGCCCCATTGAGGGGCGGTGCTTACACGCACAGTGCACGCCGCGCCGTGCGCACAGGGTGTGTACTGGGCCACAGCCTTATAGAGGCGTCGCGCGTCCCCCGCCGGGAGAGCGCGGACCTCTATATTATAGCACACACCACCCCCCCCAAAAATCTAACACACCCCCACTTTGTCGCACCCCTGCTTTAGACTGTCACTAGCCCATAACTGAGACACAACGATTACAATGTTGCAGTGATCAGGGCTGCCTGCTACGGCCTGTGTTTGGTAACTCAGTGCTGCCCGTTTGATGCAGAGCGTGGAAAATATAACGAGTATGCATCACACTGCCTCCCAAGCGAAGGCTTTACAGGGAAACGTGTGACGAGGGAAACAAGAGCGGATGCAATTAGTGCCAAACAGATATTTTCTAGAACATTAAGTTCAGGTTTAACTGCAGGCTAAGAGCTATTCGGAGCCGCGTTTGGTGAGCCAGGCTGTACGCGCTGTACTTATCGCTGGTGCATGGGAGGTTGCAGGGCGTGGTGCATTGTGGTGAATGTCAGGATGATCAAGTCTGTTTATATTCTTTGCTCATCCCCCTGAGTGAACAGCGCTGCTGCTGCTGTGCAAGGTGTGGGTTGGGGCCCTGTCCTTCCCTCGCTGGTGGTTGGATCAAAGTCTCCCAATGACCAAATGTATTCATTTGCCATATTTTTTATCCAATATTTCAAAGAGGTCAACGTGTTTGAGTATGAAAAAATTCTTAACTGACCACATTCTTCTCAGAGGAGTGAGGAGTCTCTCGTGAAACCCTGGGAACCATTGATTTATACCATGAGTGGGCAACTCCAGTCCTCGAGGGACACCAACAGTCAGGTTTACGGATATCCCTGCTTCAGCACAGGTGGCTCAATCAGTGGCTCAGTCGAAGACTGGAGCCACTGATTGAGCCACCGTGCTGAAGCAGGGATATCCGGCAACCTGACCTGTTTGGTGGCCTTGAGGACTGGAGTTGGCCAGTCGAAGACGAGCCACCTGTGCTGAAGCATGGACACCTGACAACTTGACCTGTTGGTGGCCTTAGGACTGGAGTTGCCCATCCGTGATCTATACCGAGTGTGTAACACGGTGTCACTGTGTCAAATGATGAGTCCAGTGACACCAAATAGCAGTGAAGAGCAGACAGACTGGGGCTTTGTATCTAAAGAACAGAAGCGCCAAACAAGAAGGCTCATGAATATTTCATCTTTCAGTGCAGAGGGGAGAGCTGTTCTGTATCTTGCATCTGCCTGCCTCTTCGCAGTTATATTTAGAAGGAAGCTCAGCAGATCTCGGAGAAACAGCCTGATTCCAACATGTCACAACTTAATCGTGTATCTATCGCTCCTTGAATTCAGACACACAGTATCCCCGACAGTTTGTAATACGCCAGTGTTCTCTGCTGTCTGTGGCTCTCACTGTACCGTTGGCCTAGAAAAAAATCCCTTTATCCTCCTAAAAAACGCACTCACAGGCCTTAAAATGTTAGAGAAAAAAGTGCCATGTTTATTTTATTTTTGTATGGGCTCTTCTTACATAGTGCACATAGGCAGACATTTCTGTCAGTGGAATGAGGCCGCTTTCTCTCTTTTACTCATTGATATATACTATACAGTGGTTGACAAATCACCAAAAAATCTACTCGCCACAAAAAAAATCTACTCGCCCCTAGTACGAAACGTGTGCTGGCTTGGCCAATATTTACTCGCCGGGGGTTAAATCCACTCGCCCGGGGCGAGGCAAATGTATAGGTTTGTCGAACACTGTATATATATTATATATATATATATAATATATATATATATAGAATATATCTATATTATATATATTATATATATATATAATAGACATAAATTGTTAGTCCAATAAAAGGTATTACACTAATATTGAAGAACTAATTATTCTGCACTAACGCACTGGACTAACCACGGCTATTTTCTGCTTTATTATATATATATATAATATATTATATATATATATATATAATATATATAATCAAAAAATAAATAGATGATACCATTCTGTGGCTAACGAAATGCTTTTATTTGTGGCGAGCTTCGAGTATACACTGATCTTCTTCTTCCGCGATGTTACAATGAATATATATATATATATCAGTCATCTTCAGCCCTTGCCAATCCCCGCTGGTGACGCCTCCCCAATGATCTCCCCAGGTCCTGCTGGTTACATCTTCTCTTCTCCACGTCCTCCCCCACACATTTTATGATTTCATCCTCCCATCTATTTGGTCGTCGTCTTGGTCTTTTAACTTCCTTGGAATCCAGTTGATCCCTGTCCAATGATTATCATTTCTATTGTCCGGCCCACACCATTTATTCAATCTCCCCACCCTTGTGATTATGTCACAGACGTTTGTTAAGTTTCAAATCCACTCGTTTATTTTCCTGTCTCTTCGGTAATACCCATCATGCGTCTCTTATCTTCTGAAGCTTCTAATAAATAGACATATATATAAATATATATTATTATACACACGGTGTGTGTGTGTGTGTGTGTGTGTGTGTGTGTGTGTGTGTGTGTGTTGTGTGTGTGTGTGTGTGTGTGTGTGGTGTGTGTGTGTGGTGTGTGTGTGTGTGTGTGTGTTTTATACATGTATAAAAGCATAATTATATAGGAATCAAACTAAAATCTCTGGAGACACTGCATGCCCTCTGGTGCTGAAGGTAATATTCAGCTCTTAGTTTGGAAACAGTGGAATAACCATGAGCGTCCAAACCAGGCCCACTGATACAGAGCAGGGACAGAACAGGACCCATTCAGCAGCCCTTGTTAATCTCCCCATCCCCTGAACATCCACCCTGCAGAATACTGGGAAAAGATTTGCACGTTTGATGTTGTTGTTATTGACAGTAATTCAGATCTTGTTAAAATCTGCATCTTATTATGAAAATGAGCTTAACTTCCTGCAGTTACAATTAGAAGCGCCTATACCATCCCGAGTATAATCTGTTGGAAATGTATTTGTCACAGGAAAAAAATGAATGTTTTCTCTTGTTTTAGCCCTCTCGGTCCTGCCAGGTCTACAGCACAGCATCACAATTCAGTTTCAGGTCTGTGACCTCCCGAATCAGAGATGGGACATCAATACGACCAGGGGTCTTCAAGCCCCCTAACAGGTCAAGCTTTCAGGATATCCCAGCTTCAGCACAGTGGCTCAATCAGAGGCTCAGTCTTTGACTGATTGAGCCCCTTTGCTGACCAGGGACTGTGTTGAGCCCCTGTGCTTAAGCGGGACTGATTGAGCCGCCTGTGTTGAAGCAGGGATATCCTGAAAACTGACCTGTGGGGGCGGGGGGGGGGGGGGAGTGAGCTTGAGGACTGGAGTTGAGCAGCTGATGTAGACTTGAAAGTTTCCCTGTGCTACGGGGGTCTGTATTTACATTGTAAGGCCTCACGAGCAGGACCCCCATTACCTTCTGTACAGTTTGCACTTTTGTCCTTATCTGTACATCTGTTTATGTGATATACATCACTCTGTACCCCGTTGACCACACCGTGGCCTATGCTGGCGCTTTACAAATAAACGATAATGAGAATCATTTGTGGCTGCTCAAGTCAATGATGACCATTCTGGCCTTTCTCACGCTCTAAATTTACACTAATGCAGCTACGAGCAGCACCGGGGAATATACAAGCCGGGCTGGCCCATTTACCTGTTGTGCTGCAGTTAGTGCAGGTTGAATAAAAGAGGGGGGGGGGGGTTGAAGATGAAAGTCTCGCAGGTACTCGGGGGCCTCTTAAACAATGTAAAGCTGCCCAGCCCCTGCAGAATACATAATCCTACATCCTCGTGTAACAAAAGAATCCGGTTGAGCTGAACTCTCTCACTGGAGGCCAAGAAAGTTCACCTCCCATCTGGGAAGTATCTTATAGCATCAGGGAACCGAACACTGTGAGAATCAACAAAGGAAGATACGAGCCCCCGAGGTTCTGCTACATCTCCGATTTGTCTGAGCCCTTGTCTTTACCGGGGTATGCTATGGGGGAGGTTCCGGGCTGTACATTGGGGTGACGGTGCGAACGGAGGGACTTTGTAGTGAGTGGACAAAAGCATAACCAACAATGGACATTTGGTCACCATAGTGACCTCATAGTGAAGACAAGGAACTCACAGACGACGAGCAAGCATGCATACAAATTCTTAGCACAGCTACTGCCGCTTGGATTCTAGGCTTCCTAAAACTAAGGGCTTCTATATTCAGCTCTCAGACCTGCTGTTTGTGGTGTTAAAATGACATTAAAACTGTTCTTTCTTAGTATCACTATATGAAACTTGGCTGACAGAGGGGCCTGCAATCTTTAAAGGCATCCTCCAAGCTGCCGGTTTTTAATTTTATTTCCCTTTAATATGTGGCATCAATACAATCCACCACATTGATCATTGAATTAGCTTCAACGTTGCCATTGATTGCTCGGCGAAGATTCGGCTTAGGGGTTCACTAAACGTCTGTCAGTGCAGCAGAAGAGGACAAAGGTGCACGTTCTGTGGGGAAAGATCATGTGACCAGGCAGCCACTAGATACAATTGGTGCACGGCTAGAGAGAGGGACGGGCTCAAAAAGGGGTGTGCAGAGCCTGTTTCAGAAGAGGAAGGAGGATATCACTTGTAAATGGTTGTTATAGAACCAAAATGGCTTGTTACATTATAATACATTAAAAAATGTCATTCAGAGTTTTTTTTTTAAATGCTACAAGTATTTTCATAGTACAGAATAGATTTATTAAAAAACATACATGTTAGGATTTATTGCTCGGCAGCTTTAAGTAACACATGTACCATGAAAATACTGTATATCCCCTGCAATAGAATGTGTTTTGAATCCGTTTGTCTCACATGGTGAACGTATATAGGATTAAATGGGGGGGAGTGGAGAAGTCATACTGATGCAAATGTGATACAATGAAGGAACCATGTTTTCCGTTCCCATTTTTATGAAACCAATTAAACAGCCAGACACTAATGTACAGTATAGTAAATGTATGAGCTTAATAGGGTCTGTCTCATGGCACGATAATGATCCCGTGGCTCTCGTAGCTGAAATTAGAGATATCTAGTTTCCAGGTTCCTTTCTAAGCACAAATTCTCCTAGTTCAGTCTCTGAGCAGAGTTCTGTCCAGTCTGCACAGCGCACATAAAGATCTCAGAATCATATACAATGTAGCATCCATTTGCCAGCTGAGCATACATTCCTGAGCATGGCAGGAATTCAATCGCAATTGCAGCAGAAAAGGCTTCACAGTATCATGTGTGCACCATGAGATACATGGTCAGGCCTTAACTAAAACACCTGGGAATCAGTTCACCACGTGGATCAAGACAAAGATCGGAGAGCGAGAATTTTATCATTAATGAAATAAAGCAGCAACAATATGGCACATACAGATGTTACCTCAGAAATGACAAGGTCTGTGGGATGCTGGCTATTCCAGGCACAGTCTTCTGTCTGTCTGTCGTCTATCTATCTGTTATCTATGTTCATCTACGTATCCCCAAATAACCAGCATCGTCACTATAGGGAGATTTTCAGTCATTCAGTGTTCAAAGTGTGGTATCCCAGAGGATGCAGGTACCACTACTTTTGTTTACCATCTGCATTGTTAAAGTAAAATCAGCATGACCACTACTTTTTAGATGTAATTCAACACCACGTTGTGGTCTGCAATATAATATCTGCTCGCTCGCTCTGCTCTTACTCAAGCCCTTTGTGTTCTACTCCTCTCATCGTTCTGTTTTGGTCTCCTCCATTTTGCACACTCTCTTTATCAGACGCTCTGGGGTTTCATGACATATTCACTGTATGTGTAATATACTCACATATGTTGCTTGATTATTCTCCTACCTTTATCACAGTGGCTCAGGAATCTCAATTATCAAGGCACTGCAGTGAAGGGGTTAATATTCAGCCACTAGGAATCTTGCCCAATTCAAAGTACAAGTTTGGGTCACCTATACCTGTGCAGCATCTCACAACCTTCTCTCTCATACGTGGAAAGATGGAGTACCATACTCTACTGCAGGCGTGGCCAACTAGTCTCTCAAAGGCTCCACCAACACGTCAGATTTTATGATATCCGGTGCTCGCCACAGTTGGCTCAATCAGTGTCTCAGTCTTCAACTGAGCCGATGTGATTGAGCCTACCTGTGCTGAAGTACAGGATATTCTGAAAAATCTGGCTGTTTGGGCGCGGCCTCGAGACTGAGTTGTGCGAGGCTGTCTAGAGCATCTTTATGATGAATCTGAGAGTTTCGCAGAGTTAAGTTGGGCAGCCAGGGCGTATCTATAAGCCCCGGCCTGAGCCGCGGGCAGAAAATCCTGGGCCCGTGGCTCTGGAAAACTGCGGACGGGTGCAAGTGTTTTATTCTTGTGGCTAACGCTATTCTATGCTGCCTCCTCCCCCACCCTGCCTGCAGCCAGGCACTGACTCCTCCCCCACCCTGCCTGCAGCCAGGCACTGACTCCTCCCCCTCCCTGCCTGCAGCCAGACACTGACTCCTCTCCCTCCTGCAGCCAGACACTGACTCCTCCCCCTCCCTGCTGCCAGGCACTGACTCCTCCCCTCTATGCCTGCACAGGAGAGTGAGGTGTGTGCAGTGTGTGGGTTTACAGGGGGGCTGCAGTGTGTGTGTCTTCAGTATGTGCTTTGTGGGTGGAGGAGAGATGCAGAGTGTTTTGTTGGTGTGTGTGTGTCTTCAGTGTGTGTTTTGTGGGTGGAGGAGGGGTGCAGAGTATTTTGTGTGTGTGTGTCTGCAGTGTGTGGGTTTACAGGGGGGCTGCAGTGGGTGTAGAGAGTGGGCTGCTAGTGTGTTTTGTGGATGTAGAGGTGGCAGTCTGTTTTGTTGGTTTGTGTGTGTGTCTTTAGTGTGTGTTTTGTGGGTGCAGAGGGGGGCTGCAGTGTGTGTTTTGTGGGTGGAGGAGGGGTGCAGTGCTTTGTGTGTGGGTTTACAGGGTGGCTGCAGTGGGTTTAGAGGGGGGAGCGGCGGCTCCTGGTGTGTGTTTTGTGGATGTAGAGGGGGAGCAGTCTGTTTTGTTGGTGTGTGTGTGCGGTGTGTTTTGTGGGTGTAGAGGGGGGCTGCAGTGTGTGTGTGGGTGTGGGTGTAGAGGGTGGAGGAGGGTTGCAAAGTGTGTTTTGGTGTATGTGTGTGTGTGTGTGTGTGTGTCTGCCGTTTTAAGGGTTTACAGGGGCTGCAGTGTGTTTGTGGGTGTAGAGGGTGGAGGAGGGCTGCAGTCTGTTTTTGGGTTGTAGAGGAGGGGAGGCTGCAGAGTGTGTTTGTGTATATATAGGGGGGTTGCAGAGTGTGTTTGTGTGTATAGAGGGGGGGTGCAGTGTGTGTGCGCGTGTGTGTGGTGGTGTGTGTGTGTGTGTGTGTGTGTGTGTGTGTGTGTGTATATAGAGGGGGGTTGTGTGTATGTACAATTTCCTTTTAATAAACTTGCAGTAAAAGCAAAAGAATGTAGACAATCATGCTGATAAAAATCAATATGACTACAAAAGTCTCTCTTTTTTGATGAAAAATGTAAAAAAAAATTACATAAAATAAGCCTACATTTAGCCTATAATAGTAATAATCCCCTCAGAACAGGGCATTACTGGCCAATAATGCCCTGGCTGGTTTAAGGTCTTTCGGCTTCGCCTCGGGCCTTCAACTCTTCCAGCCAGGACATTATTGGCCAGTAATGCCCTGTTCTTCGGGGATTATTACTTAAATATATCTTCCTGTGGGGCTGACACTGAGCACAGAGCTGCGTAATCTGGGATAGCATTTTGAAACCTTTCTCCCAAGGAGCTGGAATAATGTTTTTGGGATTCACAGAGACATGCTGTCACCTTTCCAGGGTCTCTGGCTTGGTGCCAGTTACAGATAAAATAAGAGGCAGGCGTCACTTCGGACCCCACGTGGTCCAATATCTGACTAGACTGAAGATCTGTGATTTGTGGTTGGTGATTACCTTTGATTCTGTACATAAAACAGTAATCACTAAATGTCCATCTGTTTTATGAAAACTGTAATGTCGGACTTTGACATTTGTCTCAGCTGTTAGGCTATCTCTAGACCTTCACTTGACCTTTTGCAGTTGTTACCTGACTAACCCCATCCAACTATTGTCTGGTTCTCTCCCATCCAGCTGTTGCCTGGTTCTACCCATATCCAGCTGTTGCCTGGTTCTACCCATCCAGCTTCTTCCTGGTTCTCCCCTATCCAGCTGTTGCCTGGCTGTCCCAATCCAGCTGTTGACTGGTTCTCTCCCATCCAGCTGTTGCCTGGTTCTACCCATCCAGATCTTTCCTGGTCCCCTATCAACGCACTGTTTGCCTGGCTGTCCCAATCCAGCTGTTGACTGGTTCTCTCCCATTCAGCTGTTGTCAGGTTCTCCCCATTCAACTGTTGCCTGATTCTCCCCCATCCAACTGTTGCCTGGCTCTCCCTATCCAGCCTGGCCTATTCCTCCCCATCCAGCTGTTGTCTGGCTCTCATCACCACCCAGGTCTTGCTTGACTCCCCCATAATTAGCTGCTGCCTGTTACCCTCCACCCTGCTGCTTTGCTCTACCCCTTACCCACCTGTGCTCTCCCTCTCCTATGCAGATGTTGTCTGTATCCCTTATATCCAGCTGTTGGTTTACTCTCTCCTCCCCCCATGACCCCCATCCTGCTGTATGTTTCTCCTCTGCCTCTCCCTTCCCCCCTCATGTCTCAGTTCCCTCCTGGAGAAGGAGCAATGTGTTGGATCAGGGTGTTACTGCCCTGACTGAGCAGTGTCCAGGCTGCAGCAGCAGCACAGAGGGTGAGAGCTGCAGGATGGGGGGGGGGGGGATAGGAGGTGTCTGACAGGACAAAAGCTGCTGACCTGATCACTGTGACTAAATTCCTAAGAATGTTTCCAAGAGCTTTTCTGTTTGTGAAATAAAACCCTGGGTGACATCACTGCGAAGCCGCCAGTGTGCTGAGAAGTGACATAATGCACAGCTTACATCTGATAACTTTGTATTCACTTCAATGGAACTTAATGCATCATTAAACTGTCCATCTGCGTAGGGACTTCCCTTCACTCTCCCTTGTTTTCTCACTCTCTTTTCTCTTTCTCCCTCTTTTTCTCCACTTTGTTTCTGTCTCATCTCCCCCTCCCTCTCTCTCTCTATCTCTTACCCCTCTATCGCCCTCTGGCTCTCTCACACACACTTGTTCGCTCTCTGTCGCTCTCTTTTTTTCTGCCCTCTGTCTGTTTGTCACTCTCCCTGTCCCGCTCTCACTTCCTCTCCCCTCTGTCTCTCTCGGTCTCTCACCTCTTTCTTTCGCTCTCTCAGCTCTGTTTTCCATTTCTGTCTCTCCTCCCTTATCCTCTCTCCCCTAGCTGTCTCTCTCCTCCCTCATCCTCTCTCACTCCCAATTTTACTGTCCCTCTCTCTCTCCCCTCTGCATCTTGCTCTCACCTCTTTCTCTGTCTCTCTTTTGCTCTCTCTCCAATCTCACCCTCTCTCGTACTTCCCTCTACCTCTCTCCTTCTACTTGTATCTCTCCCTCTCTCTCTCCCTCCCTATATTTCTCTCTCTGTGCCTCTCCCCCTATGTATCTCTCTGTCTCTGTCTGTCTCTCTCTCTGTACATTAAAATCAAATCAAATACGCTTTATTGGCATGATGGAAGAACATTTCAGTATTGCCAAAGCATGAATCAATCTCTCTCTCTCTCTCTCTCTCTCTCTCTCTCTCTCTCTCTCTCTCTCTCTCTCTCTCTCTCTCTCTCTCTCTCTCTCTCGCCTCTCTTTCTCTGTCTCCCACTTTCTCTCTCCCTCTCTCGCTGTCCCCTCTGTCTCACAATCACTCTGTCTCTCTCCCTGTCTCCTTCTCTTATCTCTCTCCCCCCCTCTCTCTGTACAGATCTGCAGTAGGTTCCAGAGTTTCTATTCCCCAATTCTCCAGGCACCTCTGGCTAACCCGCCTCTCGCTGCACACGTGAGGAGCACGAGAACTAACCCCTGCAGTGCAAAGGCGAAACAAATAACAATTGTGCCATCTTTTTATTTTCCTACAGGGACAGTATTTATTTATTTATACAATGTTTTACCAGGAAGTAATACATTGAGAGTTACCTCTCGTTTTCAAGTATGTCCTGGGCACAGAGTTAAGATGACAAATAGTACATGGTTACAAATACAGTTACATAAGTGAACAGGGTTATACATTATATACAAGATTTTCCATGCACAGCAAGAGATAATATATATTATAGGCGTATGTAGCAGTTACAGACCAGATTAAAATGTGAGACAGCTTTAGTTTTGAACGAACAGCAACTAGCCCTGAGTGTAATATCTCTGCACGCGTTGGAACGTGGCAAGACAGTGGCAAAGAGCCCGGTTAGGATCATTGATGTTTACAAATTCATCTTTTAGGAGCTTGCAGGAGCCCAATCCGTGCTGCCTGAGAACTAGACGTTCTCCTGTGCACCTATCACCACCCTGCTCCTCTACCTGCTTCTATATCTACACGGGACAGGACCGGGAGAGGCACACTGAGACACTGGACATGCTGTAATAGGGACAGGAACAATGAGCAGTTCCTGCAGTGAGGGGCCCAGTATGAATATAAAGAGCACCCAGAGTTTCTTGCTGGATTCTGGGGGGGGGGGGGGTAGGCAACGGGTTAGTGGAAGATCTGAGGTGGGGAGTGCTGCAGTGTTGGTGAGATACGAAGGTAATTGGGACATTCACCTCTTGGTTTAAACGGCAGAATCTGATTTGAGTTGTGTGTATGCATTTGTGTGTTGTGTGTATGTGTGTTATGTGTATGTGTGTGCTGTGTTGTGTGTGTATGTATATGTGTGTGTTGTGTGTATGTATATGTGTGTTGTGTGTGTATGTATATGTGTGTGTTGTGTGTACTGTATGTATTTGTGTGTTGTGTGTATTTATATGTGGTTGTGTTTATGTATATGTGATTTTAGTTGTGTGTGTGTGTGTTTTGTGTATGCATTTGTGTGTTGTGTATGTATATGTGTGTTTTGTGTATGTGTGTGTTGTGTGTATGTATGTGTGTGTTGTGGGTTGTATGTGTGTGTTGTGTGTGTTGTGTGTATGTATATGTGTGTTGTGTATGTAGGTATATGTGTGTGTATGTATTTGTGTGTTGTGTGTGTATGTATATGTGTGTGTTGAGTTGTGTGTGTGTTATGAGGTTGGACAGACCTGATAATCTCTAGCTGCTTGCTTGGACAGTAAAACTCTGCTCTTCCCCCCCAGATACTGTAGCCTTGGCAACCCCGGGATTGGCTGTGACCAAGGCACGCATGGCTGCAGAGCGATACATTGGCTGGGATTGTATCACCTGCAGCAGAGAGAGGCGCGTCCTGTCCAAGTGACAGGAACGCTCCTCCTGCACTGTCATGCAACGGTGCAGGGATAGATGGGGGAGAAAGCTGGGATGAGAGAAGAGAGGGGGAGAGTAAGACTGCGCTTATAGTGCCTGGCGACGGCGACATGACGTTGCGCCAAAACAAATACATTGAATCCATCGTATGCGCTTATAGTAGGCGCGACGGCGACAGAGCGACGACGCGAGCAAAAATGTGGTAGCCAGTGTTATTTTATTTTTGGAGAGACAGTCGCCACGTGTGACTGTCTCTAAAGCAATCATAGAGCGCCTATTGCACTCTGTCCTCCCCCTTGGTGACGTCACTGGCCTTGTCGCCAGCGACGTCGTTTAAACTTTAAACTTTCGCCGACGGCGACGGGTGACGTCACAGGTCGCCGTCGCCAGCACTATAAACGCGACCAAAGGGTGGAGTTAGGAGGAAGCTGAGAGAGGTGAGACGGAGCCTGTAGCCTTCAGAGCTCAATATCTCCCTGAGAGTTAGAGGGTTACACGCTGTATTTTGTTTTGGGGTCACAGAGCCAGGCACCATTTCATCCTCACAGGGAAATAACTCCTGCTATATCCCACCTGATCTCCAACACATCTCCAGCCCCGATAACACCCTTCACTGCAATTTATTAACTAATTTGGGCTATTTAATGAGACAACCTCACATGAATGTGCTGTAAGATGTGTACCCGCGCTAGGCAGTGACTTACGGAACAGCAGCACTTAGTGAATATGTCCCTTAATATAAATGTGAATTCACTACGATACCCCTGTGTCCGGCAGGGCAGTGGGATGGGGGGGGGGGGGGTGCTTCTCCCTTTGATTTTGGAGGGAGTTATAGGGGGAACTAGGGGCAGGAGAAAGGAATTGTAGTAATAATTAATGGAGGGCTCCAAAAATCTGTTCTGATTGGGTCAGTTTTCATAGAACGTGCAAGTAGTCATACGCTGTAGTGATATATGCTGCCGCATGCGCCTTTATAGAATTTTCCCTTATGTTAATAATTAATGACACCAATTATCAGATTAGTTTGACTCAGCAGATCTGCTTGGTTATTGAATTGTTTCTTCAGGTCGGTAACTCAGGAGGATCGATGAGTCCGCTGGGCACATTGCTTGGATTGGTTATTGATTAACGTTACTGATAATTGGTTAATGGAGCAGGGATTTATTTATAGTTCTGTATTCCCACGTGTGTCCCCTCCGACCCTCGTGCTGGGCTTGGGATCTGGGGTGCAACCCCCACCAACCAAAATGATTAATATGTGTCTCTCTCTCTCTCTCTCTCTCTCTCTCTCTCTCTCTCTCTCTCTCTCTGTATGTATATATATATATATATATATATATAAAAGACGGCATGCTGGCAGCAGGGCCCCTCCTCCAGGCAGCATCGGCCCTCCCCCGGCAGCATCGCAACGTCATGGCGGCATGTTGTCATGGCAATGTGTCGTCATGGGACGGGTCGCCATGACAATGTGACACTGCAAGAGGAGGGTCGCTCCGGAGAAGGTAAGACCCCCCTACACAGACACATAAGATACACACAACTTGGGGTGGGCAGCAGAGTAGCTGTCCTGCGCCGGTCCGGGGACTCCCCGGCTCCTTCCCCCAGCTCTCCCCTCTCCTATCGGGTGGAAGTTGAATCCCAGCACTGACCGGAGGAGGGAGCGCGGGGCCCAAAGGCTTGGGGCCCAAGGCTCGCTTTGCCCTGAGGCCGACCCGTGCCCAGCGTCCAATGTAGCAGCCAAAGTGGCCAATGTTAATGACAGCGCGGCGTCCGAGCGCTTAGTTTACGGTGGAGTGTAATGGCGTTGCAGGCCTGTTACGGATGGAATGTTTGGGAGATGTTTGTGTATGGTCACAAAGAATACTCAAAATGGCGGGAACGGTCTCCCGGCTGTCTGTTATCTGCTCACGTCTTAACAGCTTGGCAGGTATCCGCTTTGCAGCTTGCGAGGTGACTTTCCCACAGCTCCCTCACTGGAGCCTACGATACCTCAGGTTGTCAAACTGTATAGCTGTCTCTGTGTGCATCTCTCAGGTTGACTGTCTCTCTGTGTGTCTCTCAGCCTGTCACTAGCTACACAGTATCTCTGTCTCTCAGGCTGTCACTAGCTACAATATCTCTCTGTGTCTCTCAGCCTGTCACTAGCTACAGTATCTTTCTGTGTCTCAGCCTGTCACTAGCTACAGTACAGTATCTCTCTGTGTGTCTCTCAGCCTGTCACTAGCTACAGTATCTCTCTCTGTGTCTCTCAGCCTGTCACTAGCTACAGTATCTCTGTCTCTCAGGCTGTCACTAGCTACAGTATCTCTCTGTGTCTTAGCCTGTCACTAGCTACAGTACAGTATCTCTCTGTGTGTCTCTCAGCCTGTCACTAGCTACAGTACCTCTGTGTCTCTCAGCCGGTCACTAGCTACTGTATCTCTCTGTGTGTCTCTCAGCCTGTCACTAGCTACAGTATCTCT
>WSYH01010483.1:0-23092 GCA_036426205.1 Ascaphus truei | reverse complement strand
ATGGCTGAGCAGGGTATATGTAAGGAGAGAGCCCAATAGGAAGAGGGAGGAACGAAGTAGCGGTCCCATGGGGAACAGGGATAGTTGGAAATAATGCCCCAGCTGATTTGCTTGACGCGTGGCTTGTGAGCGGTGCACGCGCATCAGGCATGTGCCCCGCGCGGGGGAGGTGTGCGCGGCCTGAGCTGGGGCCGGGAGTCCCTCTCGCGGGAGGAGAGAAAGGTGCACGAATGTGCGCGCTTCTAGTGGCAGCCGCGGGGACCAGGGAAGAGGAAGGAGAGGCCCGCTCGTGGCGGAGATCCTGTGGAGCAGCAGCCGGAGGGCGCTGGGTGAGTTGTGGCCTGGGAGGTACCCTCTTGGGAAGAGGTGTTCCTCAGGGTCTTACAGTACCCCCCTCTTGAGGAGCGGCCTCAGGACGACTCCAATATGGTTTTAGGGGAAATTTTGAGTGAAAGAGTCTCAGCAGTCTGGGGGCATGTATTTGATTATAGGGTACCCAAGATCTCTCCTCTGGGCCAAAGCCTTTCCAGTGAACCAGGTACTGCACCGAACCCCTAGTCCTCCTGGAATCCAGAATAGACTGAATCTCAAACTCCTCCTGCCCCTGAACTATGACCGGCTTAGGGTCAGTCGGTGTCCTGTGGAACCGCGGACTCTGGGACACAGGTTTTAGCAGTGACACGTGGAATCTGGAGGGTATCCTCATGGATGGAGGAAGTTCCAGACGATATGCCACAGGATTGATCCATTCCACTACTGAGAATGGGCCCAAGTACCTGGGAGCCAGCTTGTGGCTCGGAGTCTTAAGTCTAATATTCTTGGAGGAGATCCAGACCTTACCCCCTGGCTTGAAGACTGGTGCCTGACGGCAGTGAAGATCTGCCTGTGCCTTTTGTCTGTGGGTTGCCTTTCTCAAAGCCTCTTGAATTTTTTCCCAAGATTCCTGAAGATCCTTGATTCGGTCATCGGCCGCTGGAACCCCGGAAGGAACTGAGGTGATGGGCAGCTGACCCAGGTGAAACCCATAATTAATGAAAAAAGGGGATCTCAGCGTGGAACTGATCTTTAAAGAATTATGGGAGAACTCTGCCCACGGAAGTAAATCTACCCAATTGTCCTGACTGTCCTCGATGAAGCATCGGAGATATTGCTCCAGAGTCTGATTCATTCTCTCAATTTGCCCATTAGTTTGGGGATGATACCCGGAAGAAAAATGGAGGGTGATATCCATCCTGCGAGCGAAGGCCCGCCAAAATTTTGAGACAAATTGTGTACCTCGATCGGATACGATGGAAAGAGGGACTCCGTGAATGTGGAATATTTCCTTAACAAAAACATCTGCCAGGGTGGCGGAATTGGGTAGGCCTTTGAGAGGGATGAAATGGGCCTGCTTGGAAAAATGATCCACGATAACTAAAATGGTGTTCATCCCTTTAGAGGTTGGAAGTTTCACCACAAAGTCCATGGACAGATGACTCCATGGGCGTTCTGGTATAGGAAGGGGTTGTAGAAGGCCGTACGGCTTTTTACGAATGATCTTAACCTGGGCGCAGATTGGACAGGTCTTAACGTACTCCAAAATGTCCTGCAACATGGTTGGCCACCAAAAGGTGCGACCAATGAGGTCAGACGTTCTGCTAATGCCTGGATGACCGGCTAACCTAGAAGAATGACCCCACTCAAGAATCTTCTTAAGGAAGCATGGAGCTGCATACAGACGGCCGCCCGGCACCTTAAGGCCCCTCGGGAGGTTAGATTGCGCAGTCATGACCTGATCCAGGATATCGAAAGAGTTGGACGAAATTATATATTTGGAGGGTAAGATTGTTTCGGAGATAACTTCAGAATTCCTCGAACAGGAATTGACGTGAAAGTGCGTCTGCCTTTTGATTCTTTGAGTCAGGAATGTAAAATATGAGATAATTAAATCTCGGAAAAAAAAGAGACCATCGAGCCTGACGTGCCCCAAGGCGACGTGCACTCTGAATGTAAAGTAAATTTTTATGATCAGTAAAGATTGAAATGGGGGTCTCCATTCCCTCCAGAAGATGTCTCCATTCCTGAAGGGTGAGTTTAATAGCCAGGAGCTCCCTGTTTCCGACTTCATAGTTCCGTTCTGCCGAAGAAAATCTCCTTGAAAAGAACCCACAGGGATGAAGTTTGGCCTGTAGGGACTGTCTCTGAGAGAGAATAGCGCCAGCACCGACATCGGATGCGTCTACCTCTAAGGTAAAGGGAAGCCCGGGGTCAGGATGACGCGAAATAGGAGCAGACGCGAAAGATTTTTTGAGGGAGTCGAAAGCTTGGAGAGCTGCAGAAGACCAAGTTGCTGTGTTAGCTCCCTTTTTGGTAAGGGCAGTAATGGGAGCCACGGTAGATGAAAAATTCTTGATGAATTTACGATAGTAATTCGCAAATCCCAAGAATCGCTGTACGGCTTTCAGGGAAGTGGGTTGTGGCCATTCTAAGACAGCTTTGAGTTTGACTGGGTCCATAGAGAAGCCAGTGCTAGAAATGATGTACCCAAGAAAGGAAATGGAAGAAAGATGAAAAGAACATTTCTCTAGCTTAGCGTAGAGATGGTTTTCTCGAAGGCGGGACAGGACTAATTTGGTGTGCTGAATGTGGTCAGAGAGGGACTTAGAAAAAATAAGAATATCATCAAAGTATACGATAACGAAGCTGTCGAGGAGATCGCGGAAGATCTCGTTGACAAACTCTTGAAAAACCGCCGGGGCATTGCATAGGCCGAAAGGCATGACCAAGTATTCATAATGCCCATCCCGGGTGTTGAAGGCGGTCTTCCACTCGTCACCCAGACAGATGTGGACAAGGTCATAGGCTCCGCGGAGATCAAGTTTGGAAAAAATTGTTGCCCCCTGTAGACGATCGAAGAGTTCGGAAATGAGTGGTAGGGGATAACGGTTCTTGATCGTAATCTTGTTAAGACCTCTGTAGTCAATACAAGGGCGCAAGGAGCCATCCTTTTTCTTAACAAAAAAAAATCCAGCTCCAGCTGGAGATGATGAATTGCGGATAAACCCCTTCCTTAAGTTATTCTGGTTATACTCGGCCATGGCTTTGGTCCCGGGTATGGAGAGAGGATAGGAACGGCTCTTGGGTAGGGTAGTACCGGGAAGAAGGTCAATAGGACAGTCAAAGTCTCTATGGGGGGTAGTACTTCAGAACGCACCTTATCGAAAACGTCCGCCAGGTCCCGGTAGACCGTTGGGAGGGAGGTTTTGTACTCCGTGAGTAGATCCACTCCGGCTATCATCTGTTTGGGGGGAAGACAGGTCTGGAGACTCCATCGTATTGGTTCTTTATTAACCCAATCCAATTGTGGGTTGTGCAGTTGCAACCAGGGGAGTCCCAGAATCACATCTACCGATGGAGTGTGGATCATGTCCAAGATAATCTTCTCCTGGTGACCGTCATCTGTGGAGAGGGATAGAGAACAAGTCTCCAGGCAAATAAAAGCTGGTTGGAGTGGACGCCCGTCTATGGCCTCCAGACCTACAGGAACAGCTTTAATCAGAAGGGAATCTTATTCCTATAGGCAGAACTCTGATCAATAAAATTTCCCTGAGACCCGGAATCTATGAATGCGGAGGCAGGGATAGGAGAGTTATTCCAGGCCAGAGAGACAGACAGCATTATACGAGTGGGAAGTTTTTTAGGAGAAGGGAAAGAGGGAGAAATTACACCCAACGAGACCCTCTCATACCTTATTGGGTTTTTGCGTTTCCCGGCCGGAGAGGACAGCTTGACAGCAGATGACCAGAATGACTGCAGTAATGGCACAGTCCACATCTCGTCGGTGCTGTCTCTCAGATGTGGATAGCCGATAACTTCCGAGCTGCATGGGTTCGGGCTCATCCATGGTCTGGGAAACGTAAGGGACGAGACTGCGGCTGGTAGAACAACGAGAGGTGGTACGAGGAAGAGTGCGTTCACTTCTCTCTCTTAACCACTGATCCACACGGATACAGACCGCAATAAGATCCTCCAATCTGGTGGGTCTCTCCATAGTGGCCAGCTGGTTCTTGATGGCGTCAGACAGACCATGCCAAAAGGCTGCGGAGAGAGAGTCATTGTTCCAGGTGGTTTCCGCCGCGATGGTCCGGAAGTCCAGAGCATACTCGGCGACAGAACGATTACCTTGGGAGATATGAAAAAGAGAGGAATCTGCCATAATCTGGCGACCACGCGTTTCAAATACCTGCCTGAATTCTCGAAGAAAACGAGGATAGTCACGCGTCATGGCAGTATCCCGTTCCCAGATGGGGGATGCCCAGGCCAGAGCCTTTCCGCTCAGGAGGGATATCATGTAAGCCACCCTGGAGCGTGCAGTAGGAAAGCGCAATGGGGATAACTCAAATTGAATCTCGCACTGATTGAGAAACCCTCTGCACTCGTGGGGATCCCCTGCATAGCGGTTGGGAGCCGGGAGACGAGGATCAAAAGTCACGGGAAGACCTGGAGAGGAAAATGACGCAGTGGCCATGGCAGCGAAACCCGGGGAATGCTGCAGCAGAGAGATCCTTGAGAGCTCCTGCGTCATGGAGGTAAGCTGCGCCTCTACCTGGAGAAGTCGCTCCATGGGGCTTGGTTGCTCAACCTCTTGGGGGTCCATGTCCGTGGGGCTGAGCATAATGTCATGCTGTGCACACCATGGACAACGAGGGACCCCGAAACTGAGGTGAGAAAGATAACACCTGCACCCACAGCTACGGGGACACGCCTGGAAAGTGGAAAATCGGCGTCTGGAACCATACGGGAGTATAAGATGAAGTAAGGTACTCGCCGGACGAAAAGGGAGGTTCCAGAAGGATAGTTGGTACCGAGAGCCTGGGGTCCAGAGCCGGGAGGTAGGTCGGAATCCGTGAGCCGAGGTAAAGGGTCGGAGAGTTCAGGAGGTCAGAGTACAAGCCAAGGGTCGAAGTCCAGAGCGGGTCCACAGCCAAACCGGTTCCGTACACAAGAGATCACTAGGGAAGACAAAGAGACAGGGACTAAGAAAGGCACGACCGTGGGTAACACAGGTCACACAATGCTATGCTCAGCCAACGAAGGAATGGCTGAGCAGGGTATATGTAAGGAGAGAGCCCAATAGGAAGAGGGGGAGGAACGGAGGAGCGGTCCCATGGTGAACAGGGATAGGTGGAAATAATGCCCCAGCTGATTTGCTTGACGCGCGGCTTGTGAGCGGTGCACGCGCATCAGGCGTGTGCCCCGCGCGGGGGAGGTGCGCGCGGCCTGAGCTGGGGCCGGGAGTCCCTCTCACAGGAGGAGACAAAAGGTGCGCGAACGTGCGCCCGCATGCGCGCTTCTAGTGGCAGCCGCGGGGACCAGGGAAGAGGAAGGAGAGGCCCGCTCGCGGCGGAGATCCTGTGGAGCAGGAGCCGGAGGGCGCCGGGTGAGTTGTGGCCTGGGAGGAACCCTCTTGGGGAGAGGTGTTCCTCGGGGTCTTACACACACTAGTGCCTGCTATCATTTCTGCAGAGTATTGCAACCAACGCTAAAACTCTGTTTTCTCGGTTTCGATGCATTTGTGAGTCACCTGTGAACAACCGAAAAAAGAATCGTGATGCAGACACAATCCGCGAGACACAAGTGGCAGTAAATGATGCTCTATAAGTATACATACAGCTTGTATGGATCATAGTTAGGCAGTGCAGAATCAGTAATCCCCCTCTAAGACAACTCTTTTATCCTTTATCATTGTATGCCTTTCCATTATGCACTATTAGGGAGTCAATGAAGCTAATGATTGCATATTTCTGCTTTTATCCTCAAAAAGAAACATAAACCTTTAAGCTGTAAGATACGTTAAGATCCATTCACTTGAATGGACCATAAAATGCGTTATTGATTAGCACGTTTAGTAAATATGTTTTATCTGTACTTGTTTTTAAAGCAATGCACTGTAGTTATAAATATAAAAAAAGGTTCCCATAGTGCCATGGGGTCGATGTTTTTGTACCACCAATCCCAAAAGCTCAGTTAAAATAAAATCAACATTGCACTTTCATGCTAATATAATGCAAAACAATCTATTTTCCTCTACTACAAAAAATGTAGTTAGGGGATCACACATTGTGATAGAAATTGGGATTTACAGTTGAAAGATTAGTAGTTATCGCCAATTGCATTGAGGTGATTAAAACATTTGATCAGTTTTACAACAGTGCTTGATAAACCTAGATCTTGGCAGTAAGGAGGAGGTGTATGATGATCTCTTTCACCTGGACAACATGTTGGTAATCAAAAACCATTCAGGTGCAAATCACAAAATTCCAGGCCAGAGTGAGTCTTATTGAGATATAAATTCATGTTTAAATTCTTGTTAGAGTACAGCATATGCATACAGAGTTATTATCAGAGCTATAAATGGAAAGACAGGTCACTGCCAAGGCACACATTCCCCAATCAGACATTTGACAGATGTTAGTGATGCAAAAAGACCATGCTTCTTTCTAGTGCTTCCCCCCCCCCCCCCTTTGGTTTAATGATTTAAGATGTTGAGCAATTTTTTATTCAAATGATTCACTGGGCTGTAAAGAACATACTAAAGCTAGAAGGGGAAGCTTATGTGAACAGATTTTAGATCTAGCAATAAGTCTTTAATGGATAAACTGTAGGGGGGAAAAAAGCAAAGCTATGGAATAGAACTGCTTGATCAATTTACTGCCTAAAAATGAGGAAAAAAAAATCTGCAGACTATAAAATGTCACAGAGGTTTCCAGAATCAAAACTGCAGCTAAACATACAGATGTGCCCTGTGCGACTGGCCACTATGATATTCAATCAGGGGCCAGGTGGCAACTTTATCACAACATCACAGATTTTTCAGTGGTAATACTAGTACAAAATATCACAACCCACAATGGAAGAATAATAAATGTCACATCTGCACTCAAAAAAGCAGCAAAGAAAGGTTTATGTGTGGCTAGATTCTTCTTCCTAACATCCATGAACATGCTATTAAAAATCTTGAAACATAAGCATTATGTATTACACTAACAGACAACTGTGGTACGCTAGCTATGTCCAATCATCTGATTTAACTTAATTGTGGATTTACTAGTAGTGCAAATAAAATATATCTTGATACCAGAGATAATCCATTCATTCTTAACGCTATTAATGTGGGTAAAGCTTCAGGTTTATGGTTCTGCTAGTGCTGCCCCTCAGAAAGACACATTTGGCCTACAGTATGTACGAAGCATTGCAAATAATTTTTTATGGTTGCAAAAATGGCTCATTGAAATATAATTTAAAATTGCACTCGGTGCACCTATGTACTAACCTGAAATGTCTCAATCTGCACCATTAGCATAATTTTTTAGTGCATCAAAATGGACTACGTTATGTGTACAAATGTTAATGGTACTGTATGTCCTAAAAAAGACTGTTGCCCGCTAAGTTTAACTTAGTGTAAACCCTAAGGCCAAGATGCACAAAGCACTGTAGGCTATTTAACGTGCGTTAACCAAATGTATCATGAGGATAATCCTAACATCTATCCACTAAAGAGAATAACCTAACGAAAACCTAGACTCAACCACTGAAATAACATATCGATAATTTTGTACGGACACTAGGGTAACGCATATGCTAATGACCCGTTAGCCTAACGTTACAGATACAATAATCTCTGTTAAGGTTAACGCTGAAAATAACGTTAGGATAAGTAGCTGTCACCAAAACTTGCCATGAGTCACAGTCAAACCATGATTATCCTAACGTTATTTCTGTGAATAACCTATAATGATAACGGGTGTAATAAGTGGTACCCTCATATATTCTTTTGGTATGGCACTAGGCACTTTCCATTAAAATAGTTACGTGTCTGACATACATACATACATACATACATACATACATACATACATTATGAATAATCCAATAGTCAGAAACACATGAAGAGATGCATCTGATAAAGTGTCATTTCGTTAATGTTATAAACTGTAGAAGGTTTTTGATTAATTAAAGTGAATATACTATAGTAGACATAAATAGTTGCTTCAACATTTATTTACACACACAGTATAAGCACTGTGGAAAAAAATGAACATATAAGAACAAAATGTAATAAACACTTACAGGAAACAGGTAACTAAAAACGTTTTTGTTTAATGTTCCTATTTTTGGCAGGGGAAAGAACAGGCTGACTAGGCTCTCCGATATCTTACTGGAACTTGCGAAAGTTGTTGCTTAGGGGAAATTGCAGAAGGAGGATGAGTAGGAGGTAGAGGTGAAGGAGGAGGAACAATTGAAGTGGACATCAGTACTGAAACCCCCAATGTGTAAGGATCTCTAAAATGGATGACTTTGCTGCCTCTACCAACATGACTACGAGGCAGGAAGTCAGCCTTTGTTTGACCTGGATTGATCACACTTGTCAGATCCCTTTATCAGGCGTCTATTCCCCTCTCTCCTTGCCTGTGCAAGTGACAAAGTGAGAATATGATGCAAGGAGGGGGGAGGTCTGACATAACAGCACTGGGATCTAAGCAGCCTTTTTAAGTCAGCATCCATCTTAGGTGCCTGATATTATCATCCATTTTGGGTATTGTCTGCATGAAAGTGGAATGAGAATGGAAGTTTGAAAGGGATTTTGTTTTGCTTCTCCTTTTTAAGTGATAATAAGCTGTTCAGCTAACCACAAGACATTGAAGATGGGAGAAAAGCGCCAATGTTATGAAAATAAAATATAGATAACAAGCACGTCTCGCATTCCGAGGGAGGTTCCCATGGTTATGTACACCCTTACTCAGAAATCTCGTATATAGAGAAAAGGTCACCGGCCTGTATAAGGAATATTAGCTGAGTCATTTCATTTTTAATATGAATCTCATAGTTATGCAATTAACTCAATGTGTCCATATTCATATTTTGTTTATCTTATATGCTTACGTAATGACGCACACGCCACTCCGTTTAGGGGGCGTGGGCTTAGTATTTTGGGTATAAATAGGGCCTGTATGCCAGTATGTCGTTGGGGGAGTTTTATTTTGAAACTTCCTTCTATGTGTGCACACGTACACTGAAATAAACTCATTTGTTATTCTGCAAATAATCCTCAGATGTGTTTTATTTATTCACACTTTTCACACAATGTACTCCCTATCTTGTCTCTTGTTGGAATCTCTGGTTGCTGTTTCACTTGCATCAGACAACTGCCAGCCTCTGGACTTCTCTGCCTCTCTCCAGTCCTGACACCGGAACTGTGACCATGACCATTCTGCCTCTCTCCTTCCTCAACCTCAGTATTGTGACCTCTACTCAGCTGCTGATTCCTACTCTGACCCCAAACCGGACCCCACTATTCTTACTAATTCAGAATCTAGATCCCAGATATGGGTCGGTCTAAACACCATTTTCTAGTGGGTCTTTATCCCGGACAGTACAAAATGAAGTATGCAAACGTAACACAGTGTAGCCAATGATTCACTCGATGCTGCAGGAGTGGACACAGTGGATGCAAGCACTGATGCTGATGATTGAGTTACCACTATGAATGCTATTTTTGATGAAAGCCTAGTATTAGATATGGTTAGATGATCAGATAGCTTAGAAATCTTTTTTGATAAATTACATTTTGTTTTTAATCTGGGCACATGTGGTGGAATACAGCAAGCCTGGAGAATTACCTCAAATCAGAGAGAATGCCCAGAGGCCTGCGTATCCTTAAATATATTCAGGATCCCCCCAGAGCTCACTCCTCCTCACCTTTTTAACTTGGGAGGTATTTTCACTTTGATGCAAGAACATGACCTACTATGGTTCTTTCCCCTCATACAGAGGTAAAGGGAAGGGTTAGTGTAGTGTAGGACCTGCATTTTAGGTTATACCTTGACGTTTGGTATGCAGGCTTACGATGCTTTGGCCAAAGGGTTTAACTAAATAATCAAGTAATTATTATTATTATTGAAGTATTTAAACTTTATACTTATCACCATATATGTTTTGTCAATTGGATGTAGCATTGGGCACCCCTGTCTTTTGTTGTATATATTTCCCACACTCAGTAGCACTCTTTTTTGACATAAATATATATTCATAATGTGGTGGTGTAGGAGTTTGAGCTAGCTGGGAATGTGTGTTAATCCATTTCTGTCTGGTAACAGTTGTATGGAGGTAGGTGGCACCTCCCCCCAGAGCTCACTCCTCTTCACCTTTTTAACTTGGGAAGTCTTTTCACTTTGCTGCAAGAACAGGACATACTATGGTTCTTTCCCCTCATACAGAGGTAAAGAAAGGGTTCACAGTGTAGTGTAGGACCTTCATTTTTGGTTATAGCTTGACGTTTGGTATGCAGGCTTACAACGCTTTGGCCAAAGGGTTTAACTAAATAACCAATAATTATTGTTATTATTATTTAAGTATTTAAACTTTATACTTATTACCATATATGTTTTGTCAATTGGATGTAGCATTGGGCACCCCTGTCTTTTGTTGTATCCTAAAAGAACCCATGTATGGACTAGATAAAGAAGGATTTCTTGCCCAATGGAATCGTATCTTAGATAATTGCTCGTATGAATTGATGTGATTACTTAACTCAGAGAGAGCTAAAAATCTGAAAATTATCAACAATGAGATCAATGATCTACAATTGTTCATAATTACTGAGTTTAAAGAAAGTAAAGCATTGGGAGAACTAGACGGTGAAATGTCTAATCATTTGAAAAAATATGAAAAAGATATTACAGTAACAAAAAAAAAGAAGTAAAATGGATTACAAATTTAACAAGCAGAGATATTGGAATAAAAAGTATATAAGAAAGGATCCAATAGAATATACTAAGGAAGAATCTAAACCCTTAGTTCGAAATCCATCTTGAGAAACACATAAAGAGGTTATCCATGATAAATATGAGTATTCCACTAACCAAAGAAATCCTAATCTTTATTATAAAAATAAATATGACAATATAAGAGAACGGGAGTATAAAAATAACCATTGGAAACATAATGGGCATTACAATAAAGGGGGATACAAAGGTAAGGGCAATACATATAAGAGAGATAGAAGTCGGGATTATGGCCAACAATATCACAATAGTAGATGGAGTAACAGATTTGAACCACTATCTCATATTTAATCCCCACCCTCTCCCATACCATAATTTTTTTGAAAAGTAAGGGAAGAACAGGGGAGATAACAGCCATACAGGGAAAAATCCCTGAACCTGGTGATACAGTTGAAAGGGAAAAGAAACCGGGGAGATGAGGAAAGAGGGGGAAAAAAACAGCCAAAAACAAACCCAAGCAATAGTACATTAAGAGATAATGGCATATATAATCTTTCTGCTCATACCATTACATCTAATCAATTTTCACTCTTACGCAAAGGGTTATCATTTTCACCAACGAACCAGCTGAATTTGTTCGAACTTTATGCAGACCTACAGAAATTTGTTCGCAAATTAACTTTAAAGAGTTATTTTATAAAAATAGAAAAGAATAAAATTATTAGTGAATTAAGTCTACTATATAATGTTAATACAAATATTATGATACATAATACTAAATGGGAAACTCATAATGTTTTGATACAATTTGATGAAATGGGATATGATCAAATTAAAGCAATAGGAGATCTAGTCCAGTTACTACAAGAACAAAGTGAAGATGAAAATAAAACGGAAGGTGTTTTACATAGTGGCTTGAAGTTATTTTCTCCTTTCTATTCTATTCAGTCAATGAGATATCATTAGGATTTGTTTAACCAATTAGTATAACAAGAATGTAAACGAATTTGTGCCTCATACATGGAGAATGATAAAAGAAGATCCTATTTTGGGACATTTTATGGGAGACAACCCCAAAATTATTTAAAAAAAATATTAAACACTCTTAAAAACATATTAAGTCAAAGTATGCTTAAGGAGCCTCCCAAAGCTAATACCATTAGTTGGCTACCTTCTAAGCCATGTGGTAACTTTAAATGCAGCAAATGTGTAGTATGCAAATTCATGAATGCAAGTAATGAATTTACTTCACCATCTGGTAAACTGAACCAAGTAAATTAATGTATTAACTGTAGGTCCAAATTTATTGTTTATTGCATTACATGACCTTGTGGTTTAAATTATATTGGCAAAACCAAAAGAGAATTGAACACAAGAATTAAAGAACATGTCAACAGCATAAAAAATGCCAACATTCATATACAAAATCAAAATCATAAAAAGTTACACAATTTGCCAAAACATGTTTTATTATCCATAAGTGTGAAGTAGAAAACCTTAAGTTTATGCATCTTGAACAGTCATTCTGAATGAAAGAGGAGGAGATAGGGATAAAATCTTGAAACAAAGAGAACAATTCTGGATATATGAGTTAGGCACCTGAAGGTTTAAATGAACAGATAGATCTTGTCCCATTTGTATAAGTTTATCTTCCTTCTATGTATAAATGTTATTTATTTTCATGATTGATTGTATAAAGATTTAATACTGATGCAGCGGCCGTTATTCGAACGCGCCTCGAATCAGTTTTCGTGTTGACCGCTGTATTCCATTCGGTAGTTTCTCATTTTATCCCTATTCATGCTGCGTTCGCGCAATCCGGCACAGGGCAACCGGACGCGGTAGATCTGTTTAATTTAATGGTTTATTGTTTCTTTGGATGCAATTCTTCTCGTATCCGCCATGTGGCAGAGTTAATGAATTATAATTTGGGTGCTTTTCTTTGCGTATCTGCCAGGTGGCAGAAATGTATGCAATTAATGAATTAAATTGGATTGATTTGGAATGTGTATTTGCAACATTGCTTTGCTACTTTGTAAGGGTGCAGGTGTTTAAAACAGATACTGGTGTACATACAGTGGCCAATTGTGAATTGATCTTGTTTTTTCGAAGACATATCAAATTAGACGGTCTTAATAAAAAGCAATAAAATACTCAATGTGTGCCTTTTTTTTAACATTCTTTACCCGCACAATTGCTGAGTGGACATTATGGCTACACCACAGACGTATAAAAAACCTGACTGTAGTTATGCGTTTTAATATATTCAGCGATTAATGCTGCAGCAGAAAAGATGGCGACGATCTGAAATATATGAATATTTTATATCGAACTACGATTTTTACAAGTTTTCACCTGACGTTCATGGGTGGAAGCGTGCGATAAGAAAAATCTTAAGTAACAATCAGTATTTTTTTTCGTATTGCCCCTCCTGCCGGAGAGATTTGCAGGTATTGGGGTGTCATGCCAGAATTTCACAGTATGTTTGATCATGGCAATCTCAAAAGAAGAAAAGTGGGTTTTAACCCATACAAAATTCGTCAATCCCAATCCAGCAATGTGCCAGCAACAGCACCAGCAGCACCGGTGTCTGGTCCGACCGTCAGTGATAACCTTGTGAATGGCAATCCTTTGTACTGTTGTTACCTGTCCCCACCAGAATACCTGGAAAATTTCCAGCCTGAGCATGATTTCGCGTTCAGGTACCAGCAAGCTTGCATGTACCAGAATCAGTACCAAAATGTTTTCCAGCATCATCAGCTGTCAACTACAAGTGTAGCAGGCCAGCTGTCATCTGTCAACTATAATGCAGACTTGAGGAGTCACAGTGAGTCATCACCACCCGTTTGGCAAAGCTTATAAAGGAGGTACTGTACAGTATACAGTAATGTACAACACTGTATTACACTGTACAACAGTATAATGTACATGATAGTTTTAAGTTTTTAGCTGCAGTTCAAGCTGCTGTGTGTCAAAAACAACATTTATTTTTAAAACAATACAGTAGTACTGTATGTATTTTACAGTACATTACTGTACTAGTACTACTGTACTTATGTGCATCAATACAATACAGTACTTTACTGTATGCGAGTTGAGGGGATGTTTCTCTGTTGAGTGTACTTTGAAGAATGATTTGATTGGCCGCTGAAGTACATGAGGCTGCTGCAGTGCAGCTTACAAATGTAGGGAGAGGTTGGGGCTCAAGAGTCAGAGCCAATCAGAAGTTTGTTCTCATCGTCCACAAAGGTTGAACGGCTGCTTTAATTCCCAATGAAGTGACTTGACGCATGCACAATACCAATAATAATAGCATATTTTTTTGTTTTTCCCCAGAAACGAAACTTTGTCATTCAGCGCAAAAAGACAAAAGAAGGGATTTGGATGGACCTCTAATATCGCTAATTTTAAAAGTTGATGCAGGATTGGTAGAACAAAGTTCTGGTAAATAGTGCTCCAAATGACTAAGGTAACTAGTCCAAATGAGACAAATAATGCATATAATCTTTATAATCTTGATTGAAGAACTTTCTCAAGCAGGAATCTACAAGTGTGGTGAGTACTGGGGTACACAGGTAAGCGCTAAGCTATGAGAGCCATATATAAAGTCCTGGTAGGTACTGTAGATGAGAATATGATAACTCCACTCAATACCCTCCAAGTAGGACTGCATCTCAAGCGCTGCCATCCACCATGTGTAAGGATCCCCGTAACCAAATTGAAAGGTAACTCACATGTAGTAGCCTGGTATTCCTCCGTGGGCGTGCATCCCCTGGAATCTGTAGAATGGTGACCCCCGAAAGGGTAGGTGAAGCGGAGCACAGCCGTGCCAACGAGGGGCAAACAGGATAACAGCCAGCTATTGGAGGGTATTTAGTGGAGTTATCATATTCTCATCTTCAGTACCTACCAGGACCTTATATATGGCTCTCATAGCTTAGTGCTTACCTGTGTTCCCAAGTACTCACCACACTTGTAGATTCCTGCTTGAGGAAGTTCTTCAATCAAGATTATAAAGATTATATGCATTATTTGTCTCATTTGGACTAGTTACCTTAGTCATTTGGAGCACTATTTACCAGAACTTTGTTCTACCAATCCTGCATCAAGATACATATAGTTGCTCATGATTTAAGGAACTATTATTCCATGAATTATTGGGATTAAGGATATACAGCCACATCTCGTATGATTGAGAAAGTTTTTTTCTTGTCTTTTTATGTATCTATGACACATGGTGACAGACTAAGAACATAGAGTGTTTATCTGAGGACTCAGATGCCAGTCAGCCCAAATCTATGTTTTATGCACACAATTGCACTGATAATTCAACACGCAGCAGAAAAGCAGCCCACCAGCTGATATCCTGTTTGCCCCTCGTTGGCACGGCTGTGCTCCGCTTCACCACCCCTTTCGGGGGTCACCATTATTTTAAAAGTTGCTTTCGCATTGTTTGCCAAGTGGGCAAACATTTAGTGACAGTGCCATTTTTATCTATCTATAGAACAATTATGAGCTTTATAGAAAACCTTATAATGTACAGTACTGTATGCTGCTGTTTTAATATTAAATTCTTTTTTTACATTGTACAGTACTGTCATCAGCACTACTGTTTTACAGTACGTTGCATTGTGCAACTTTTCTTATAAACACCAAAAATAAAAATGTATATCTTTTATTCCATACTGTATGTATTAATTATTTTTTTTTAATTCTTTTTTAATAACCGAGAAATGCCCTTTCTTTCCGTATTGTACTGTACTGTACTGTATGTGAAGTTCGATGCTTGGTTGAACTGTTCATAAGAATTTCAGGTCTGCAATAGGGGGTCGGTCATACAGTAAAATACTTTTATTTTTTAATGCCTATAGTAATACAAAAAAAAACAGTTGCTGTGGTCTTTCTCTTCGTTATGGCGTTGCGAGATGGGGGGGAGAGAGGGGGCTGCAGCTCTGAAAATATGGTAGAAAGAAACAAGTACTGGTAATTACTGGTAAAAATGATTAAACAATAACAACATTTCAAAAGATTTGTAAAAAAAACAACAATTTTTTCCCCCACCAACAGGATTTCTATACATCTACTGTACTGGAAAACTGAGAGTAGGTGGGAGAGGGGGGTTTCTGTAAGATACAGGCTTGTTTGTATTTACAGTAAACACAGTACTGTAATCTTACACCCCCCCTTCCCTTTTTCACTGCAGCTGCTGAAAATCCTGTATACTGTAAATAAACAGACATGGTTAGTTTGATTAAAAAAAAAACACATGTAAAAACACCTTTTATTTGTTTTGGGGTTTTTTTTTTTTTTTTTTTGCACAAACGAATTTCTATACAGTAACATACTTACCTGTGTCTGATTGACAGAAATAAATGATTAGACAATATAAGTATTTAAAAAAAAAATTAAAAACACAATCATTTTTTTGCACAAACGAATTTCTATACAGTAACATACTTACTGTACCTGTGCCTGATTGACAGAAATAAATGATTACAAAATATCAATATTTCAAAACCATAAGAAACAAACAGAAAATTATTAAACACATTAAACAATAAAACAATGCTAATTTTTTTTTTTTTGGGATGAAAAACTTTTGCACTACTGTAGAGTTTGGGAAAAGTCATTAGCAAGAGGGGTGCCACTCCAAGCACGAGCCCTTGTATGCCTCAACAGGCCATTTATAGTGTCTCTCACAGCTCTCATAACTGTAGGGGTAACACGGAAATAACGCTCCAATTAATTCAAAATGTTATTTCTTAAAATTGCTGGCAGAGTCCTCTTTCTTTTATTTCCTTCATAATTTACACTGTGGGTCCAACCGCTGTACATCTCAAAACTGACGTGGTGTTTAAATAATGCCAGGGCAAATTTCTGGGCTATACCAGCACATCCAGTCCTGTATTTCTCCCGGTCGTGCTGGGTCAGGTCGGTCAAGATGATGTCCGACATCGTTGGAAGCCTGGGTGCTGGTGTACTTCTGGCAGCAGGCGAGGGTAGGCGGTGTGCGAGGATGCTTTCCTCCTGTTGTGGCCTTACCGGGGTTGTCACCTCGTCCTCAAAGGCATACAGGCACATGTATTGTGATGGATGGGGTGAGCGTGGGGTGCTTGGTGAGGGAAGCGTGAAGGTCACGTAATGCTGGCCACCCTCCTGCTCCTGCGTCGGACAGGCAGGGACAGGAACTTGCAGGAAAGAATACATCCCCACAATCTTCCTTTCCATCTTCTCCATGTTCCTTGCCATCTTCTCCATGTTACTTGCCATCTTCTCCATGTTACTTTCCATTTTCTCCATGCGCATATCCATACTCAACATGGTCTCCAAAAGAAGATCAACCTTTTGCTCCGTGCTGTAGACATCTGCGTAGGTGGGTGGTGGAGAAGGTGACCAGGGGGTTGCCAGGAGAGCAGCAGCGTCGAGGATGGGTTGTGGAGCATGTGAGCCTGGGGTTGACAGGAGAGCATCAGCGTCGAGGATGGGTTGTGAATCTGGTCGGCAGGGGGTTGAAAGGAGAGCATCAGCATCGAGGATGGGTTGTGGAGCAGGTTGGCAGCGGGTTGATAGGAGAGCAGCAGCGTCGAGGATGGGCTTTTGAGCAGGTCGGCAGGGGGTTGACAGGAGAGCAGCAGCGTCGAAGATGGGTTGTGGAGCAGGTCGACAGGGGGTTGACAGGAGAGCAGCAACGTCGAGGATGGGTTGTGGAGAAGGTGAGCGGTGAGGGGGGGTGCAAGGAAAGAATCGGGATTCCACTTGACTTGCACAGTGCTAAGTGCGCCGATCTTCTTCTTTACAAAATATGGCCCAGGGGTCTTAACTTTGGAGCCTTCGGAACATTTTCTTTATTCTGCTTTGGTTTTCGCTTAGGTTTTGGCTGGGAAACAGCTTCCGCCTTTCGCTTGGCTGGCACGGCAGAAGCAAAGTGGTTCCTGCGTCCGTAGAATCGGGGGCGATCCATGGAAACAGATGGACGAATGCACAATGCAGTATCTGGACAAGAGCAAGTTCAGATAGAGATCAGTGTGTGAGTGTCTATGCAATTTGTCTCACCTTTTATTTAAATTTTTTCGCGGGCATGGACACAAGGTGCAGGTGTTAAAAGTGGGCATACTGTGTACTAATCCTGTCGAGGGACGTTGAGGCACATTAAATTAAAGTATAAATACACCATCCATTTTGTGTATTCAATGCACATTCAAAACACATTGAATTCACATCGAATTGCTCTGTGTGTGCTTACAATTGTTTTCTATCAGCAGCGATGCCAAAGAAAAGGATTTCAAAAGGTCTCAGCTTGAGAATAAAGGATATGTACCAGAATGGACACAGCATTGCACAGATCCACCGCTGGTTAGCTGCTTCGGGCCTCGGTTTAGCAAAAAGCACTGTTTGTTATCATGCCCATGGGAAAGCAAAAAACGTCAAAAGAAAGCCGACTGTCACTACTGAGTAAGTACTGTACTTACTGTATTTTCCTCCATAACTCTACCAACGTCTTGTACTGAACTGTACAGTACAGTACTAGTAATATTTTATTAATCTTTACAGTATCTTTCGACTGTACTGTACAGTATAACATTTTTGCCATTCTTACAATCAGTCACTAGCTTTTTAAGTAAACTCTACAGTAATATACTGTACTGTCTTCTGTACTTTAGGAGGTGGTGTCATAGTGTAATCATTTCAAAAGATTCTGTTTTCTTTGAACTAATATTCCTGCAGTTTGAGGGGCTATTTATTTAATATATTCATACTGTATACAGTAGCGCCCAAAGTGTACTCACAGTACAATAAGTGCGGCAGCAACATCAGACAATAAGAAATCTGTGCACTATTGGGATGCTTAATTTGCATACTGTAACAAACTGTTCTGTTTTTCTTTACACATTAGGGCGAACACTCTTCTGATGGACCAAATAAGTGACGCGAATTATGAGACGTGTGCCACAAGGGTAAAGTATGCACTAGAGGCTACTCACAAAATAAAAGCATCAGAGACCAGTATCAGGTTGATGAGATGGAAATTGGGATGGAAAAATAGGCGTTTTAAGTAAGTACAGTATACAGTACGTCACCCATGCCCTCTTTTTTTATGTTAGGCTCCCTCCTAATACAGTATCATACTGTATGTCCAGCATTTAGTGGCTCTAACATTATTCCTTGTCATTACAGAGCGTATCCTATAATAAGGGAAGCCAACAAAATAAAAAGAGTGGACCAGGAACGGGCATGGATTGAAAGAGGCGAGACTTTCAATGATGTCATCTTTACAGATGAGACAACTGTAGTGCTTGAGAGGTTTGCCCGTTTTGGATTCTACAAAAAAGGATGCCTATCTCTGAAGCCGCGTCCCAAGCACCCAGTGAAGATGCATGTGTGGGGTGCCATCTCTAGACAAGGACCAGGATGCATCATTATCTTTGAGGGTAAAATAATGCACAAATACACAAGCTGTGGCCTTACGCACTGGACAGCTGTACTGTATTCAATATTTTGTACCCTAATTTTACATTTTTTTTCTTGTTTCCAGGAATCATGGATAAAGCGTTCTTCCAAGATCACATAATTACACATGTTGTTGAATACATAAAGATTGATTTCCCATCTGGTCACCAGTTCTTTCAGGACAATGATCCGAAACACACAGCGTCGACGGCTCACATTCTTGCCAGCGGTATCAACTGGGTTAAGACGCCAGCAGAGTAAGTTGGGTAACCTTTTCGCATTGTTTTACATAGTTTACTGTATATCTCCTTACGTAATTCACCTTTTTTCTCCCCTCCTACTTTATTACAGATCACCAGATTTTAATCCCATCGAAATGGTATGGCATGAGTTGAAGGATTATATCAGAAAACTGTGGAAACCGTCCAAAAAGGAAGAATTGGAAAAGGGGATACTGAATTTCTGGAACAATATACTCACTGTAGCCAGATGTAATAAATATATTGATCATATTGCGACTGTGTTGCCTATTATTATACAACGTAATGGCCAGGCCTCGGGAAAGTAATAAGGCACAGGTAAGTATGATACAGGTAAGTAAGGCCCTAAAAATAACCAGGTCTGCATTTATTGTTTCTTTTCATTTTCAGAACTGCAAGCAAGCAAGGAAGGGGTGGGGGGATGTGTAAGATAATAGTACTGTGTTCATGTACAAACCAGCCTGTATCTTACACAAACCCCCCTCTCCCACCACTCTCAGTAGTTACTGTATAGAAATTCGTGTTTGCCAAAAAAAAAAAAAGTTTTTAAAAAAATCTTTTGAAATAAATACAGTATTGTTATTGTTTTAACTATTTATTTCTGTTAATCAGGCACAGGTAAGTGTGATACAGGCACTTTACTGCACTGTAAGTACTGTATGTCACTCAAACTAACCATGACAATTATTGTTTCTTTTCATTTTCAGAACTGGGGGGCGGGGATGTGTAAGATAATAGTTACTGTATAGAAATTCGTGTTTGCCAAAAAAAAAAAAATATGTTTTTAAAAAAATCTTTTGAAATACTGTATTTTCAGAGCTGCAGCCATCTCTCTCCCCATCTCGCAATGCCATAATGAAGAGAAAGACAAGAGCTGCAGTATTGTATTTTTGTACTGTATTATGCATTAAAAAATAAAATCTATTTTTTAAACCCCGCTTGCTGACCTGAAATTCTTATGAACAGTTCAACAAACAAAGCATTGCACTTCACATTCGTTTGGGAAAAAATATATATAAAAACAAAAAATGCTTTTTAAAAATTATTATATTTTTATTGTTTAATCAATCATTTCTGTTAATAATGCAATAAAATGCTTTAGAAAAATACTATTTTCCTGCATTAAGGATTATCCAACATGTCTTCTGCCCAGCTCATGATAATCACACAATAGTACATTTACGTTAATGGCTCTGTTGGAGGGCTCTGTTGTTGTGTTGTTGATAAGCTTTGAACTTCAAGTTGACTTGTTTTGTTACAGTACAATAGCAGTTTTAGAAGGGCTTTCTTAGCTAGGCCTGTATCTCACACAACATGTTAATCGTATTACTAGTGGGGGGGGGGAGTGTTGTGTTGAAGAAAAGGCAAGTTAGAAGGGCTTAGCTTATCGCACTTGCGCATGCGCGGCATGGTTTGTCAGAGGTGTTGATGAGGTTGAAATCCTTGAACCGTGTGTGTGCGGGGGGGGGGGAGAGGGTGTGCGAGCTGTGCTAGCTGTATGAAGTTCAAAGCTGTAGTTCAAAGACATATTCTCGACAGGTGAACATAATGTTTTGATCCCCACGCCCCCAAATAAAAATCACAGTACTACAGTATGCCACCCACCTCAGAAATAATGTACATGACTAGTGTGGAATTAAAAAGCAACAGTACTGTTTGATTCTCATAATATCTATACTTGCTATGCAAGCCATGACGATACCCCCCCAAAAAAAACCACGTTATACAGTACAGTATATATTTTTAAAACTTGAACTAACTTCCAAATGAATGGGATGTTATACACGCATGCGCATTAATAGTCAACAAGGTCCCAACCAAAGAGAACTACACGCAGGCGCAGAATGGTGAGAGCAGGCTCATGAAGATTAATGCAACCACAAAGCAAAGCATTTGAAAATGGATGGTTTGTCAGAGGTGTTGATAAGAGGTTGAAATCCTTGAGCCATGTGTGTGCGGGGGGGGAGGGGGTGCGAACTGTGCTAGCTGTATGAAGTTCCAAGCTGTAGTTCAAAGACATATTCTCTACAGGTCATCATAATATTTTGATCCCCACACCTCCAAATAAAAATCACAGTACTACAGTATGCCACCCACCTCAGAAAGAGACTACATGACTAGTGGGGAATTAAAAAGCAACAGTCCTGTTTGATTCTCATAATATCCATAATTGCTACAGTATGCAAGTCCATGGTGATAACCCCAAAAAATATACAGTATACTGTACTGCATTTGTAAAACTTGAATCTCAGAATATCCATACTTGCTATGCAAGCCATGGCGATAACCAAAAAATTGTTGATGTGGATTTGCGAACATGTTACTGTAATACAGCACATGTTTTTTTCTTTAATAAAGTCTTTTATTGCTTATTTGATTATACTACAGTATTGCAGACATGAATATCGCACACTGAACGTGTGTGGGGGGGTTAAAATCATCAGACCCTCCCCCCCCAAAAAATATTATTTTTTTGTTTAATCAATTATTTCTGGTTTTTATTTTCAGTACTATACTGTACAGTACAGCAATACAGAATCAAATGCAACCATAACGAAGGAAAAGACAAGCCTGTACACGAATTATTGTATTTTTGTATTTTTGCCTTTTTGTATGATTCATTACCCAATAAAATTCTAAAGAACAATTATTAATGATTTGATTCAACTACTAAAGTGTGTGTGTGTGTGTGGGGGGGGCAACTTTGAAGGCCGTATGGTAATCTTATTAACAGCTCTGTGGGGGGGGGATGAGGGGTGTTGTGTTGTTGATAAGCAGTGAACTCCAAGATGACTTGGCACAGCACAACAGAAGAAGCATTGAAGGGTTTATGGCACGCATGCGTGGCAGGCATCAAAGCCGATTTCAGCCAAAATGGTAATTGTGACATTGAATTGCTATTGGATTTTGATGACAACAACTCGCGATTGCCCACTTGAGTTTCTCGACGGTATTGCAGAACACGCTAAAATGCCATTTTCTAATCCGGACAAAACGATAACCAAACTGCGTGTTTAAGTCGGCACGATTAAATCAAATTGCGCGCCATCGAATGGGTATTCCGATCTACATACCGCGTTAATCGTTCGAATAGCGGCCGCTGCATCAGTATGTGATTTATATGTGTACTGTATGATAGACTATTTTCAGTCATCTATTTTTTGAACACAGACATAACATTTATGCTTATCCAAATTTCCAATAAGAAGCTAATTGCTATCTAGATCCTTTACCTATATATATTAATCTCTCTAATCCCAATTGAATTTGGATATGTTTCATCAATTATTGAGACGATTGAGAATGTTACAGCATCATTCATTTATATTCTTGAGAGGCATATACCAATTGATCAATTATAATTCACAATCAGTGAGGATATTTAAGGAGTGATGAGGAATAGGACCACCTCGCCCTGATGAAGCCCTGTGTGTGAAACATGTAGGGTTACACTGGCGACACACTTTATTCGAGCTCGGCTAGTCCCACGAATTCGGGTATACCCGGGTGTATTGAGGTTTGTGACTGTTTTCTGCCCGAGTGCATTGGGTTATTTTCCAGGCAGGGATTGAAGCATTTTATTCCCGCTGGCTGCAATACTGCACAGTATATATATATATA
>WSYH01010482.1:0-14237 GCA_036426205.1 Ascaphus truei | reverse complement strand
TTGCATTTTTGCGTGTTTGTTATTGATTTGCAGCATTGGAACATTGGGGTTCACTCTCCATTTTTCTATTTATAAACAGAGTAGTGACACTAAAACTCTGCAGACAGAAACAGGTGAGAAATGACACTGCATTAAAACAGCTCCAAGTAGGAGAATGCAACATGCGCGTCCAACGCACGTTTCCCTCCAGCTATGGGCTTCGTCAGGGCCAAAATCCCCCCCCCCCTTTCCTCTCGGGTGTGTGAGAGCAAGGAGGTGTGATGGGGGGACGACGAGCAAGGGGTTGTGTGAGGGAGGGGTGAGAGCAGGGTGGTGGCAGGGGGTGAGGTGAAAGGGGGGGAGGGGAGCGAGCAAGAGGTGTGTGATGTGGGTGTGGGGGTGGTGAGAGCAAGGATGTGTGAGATGGTGGGGCGATGAGAGCAAGGAGGAGTGTGTGCTGGAGGGGGATAACAATGAGGTGTGTGGGGGGGAGCAAGCCAAGAAGGTGTGAAGGAGGGGTGAGAACGGAGGTGTGTGATGGGGGGGGTGAGAGCAAGAGGAGGGTGTTGAGTGGGAGGTGAGCAAAGGAGGGTTGTGATGGGGTGAGCAGGTGGTTGATGGGGGTGAGAGCAAGGAGGTGTGAGATGGTGGGGGGGGCGGGGGGTGGGGGGGAGGAGAGCAAGGGAGGTGTTGTGATGGGCGAACCAACGAGGTGTGGGGGGAGCAACAGGGTGTGAGGGAGGGGTTGGAGCAAGGAAGGGTGAGTGTGGGAGGGGGGGTTGGGGGAGAGCAAGGGAGGTGTGTGAAGTTGGGGTGGGTGCAGGAGGGGGGTGCGATGGGGGGGTGAAGATCAAGGAGTTGTGTGAGGGGGGGAGGAGAGCATGGAGGTGTGTGCGATGGGGGAGGGGGGTGAGAGCAAAGAGATGTGTGTTGGGGGTTTGAGAGCAAGGAACGGTGTGGGGGGGGAAGAGCAAGCAGGTGTGTGGGGGAAGGGGTGAGAGCAAGGAGGTGTGAGATGGTGGGGGGATTAGAGCCAAGGAGGTGTGTGATGGGGGAGAACAATGAGGTGGGTGGGGGGGAGAAAAGCAGGTGTGAGAGGGAGGGGGTGAGAAACAGGAGGTGTGTAAATGGGGGGGAAGAGGAAGGGGTGAGAGCAAGGAGGTGTGTGGAAGGGGGGGAGAGGAAGGGGTGAGAGCAAGGAGGTGTGTGAATGGGGGGAGAGGAAGGGGTGAGAACAAGGAGGTGGGGGCATGGGGGGGGGGATGGAAAGGAGGAGGGAATGGGAGGGGGGTGAGCAAGGAGGTGTGTTGGGGGGTGAGCAAGGAGGTGTGTGAGTGGGGGAGAGCAAGGAGGTGTGTGATGGGGGTGTGTAAGAGCAAGGAGGTGTGATGGGTGGACGAGAGCAAGGAGGTGTATGAGAGGAGGGGGTGAGAGCAAGGAGGTGTGTGATGGAGGGGTGAGGGGGTGAGAGCAAGGAGGTGTGTGATGGGGGATGAAGCACTTGGAGGTGTTGTGAGGGGGGTGAGAGAAAGGCGGTGTGAGAGGGTGGTGGGGGTGGGGGGGTGAGAGAAAGGAGGGTGGGATGGGTGAGAAAAAGAGGGGGTGGGGGAGCAAGCAGGTGGAGAGGAGGGGTGATGAGAGAAAGGAGGGGTGAGTGTGGGGGGGGGGGGGGGGGGGGGTGTGGAGAGCAAGGGGGTGGGTGTGTGATAGTTGGGTGGGTGCAGGAGGGTGTGCGATTGGGGGGTTGAGTGCAAGGAGTTGTGTGAGGGGGGGGGAGAGCAGAGTGTTGGTGTGTGTGGGCATGGAGGTGGGTGCGATGGGGGGGGGGGGTTGAGAGCAAGAGATGTGTGTTGGGGTTTTGAGAGCAAGGAGGTGTGGGGGGAGAGCTAGCAGGTTGTGGGGGAATTTTTTTCTTTTTTTTTTGGGTGAGAGCAAGGAGGTTGGGTGTGAAGGAGGAAGAAATGAGTGCAAAGGAGCGTGTGGAGGGGGGTGAGTGCAAGGAGGTGTGAGAGGAGAGGGTGAGAGCAAGGAGGTGTGGGAGACGAGGGATGGAAGCACGGAGATGTGTGATGGGGAGGGGGAGAGAGCAAGGAGGTGTGTGAGAGGAGGAGGTTGAGAGCAAAGATATTTGTGACGAGGGGTGAGAGCAGCACGGAGATGTGAGGAGGGGTGAGAAAGAAGGGTTTGTGTTGATGAGGGGTGGAAGCAAGCATGAGAATGAGTGTGTGAGTATGGGGTGTTAGTGAGTGTGTGATGAGCAGAGGTGGGTGTGGGATGAGCAAGGAGGGGTGTGTGATGGGGGAGGTGACAGGAGGCGAGGTGGGATGCAGAGGATGTGTGGGTGAGCAAAGCAGGGTGGTGTGGAGGAGGGGGTGAGAGGCACGGAGGTGTGCGAGGAGGGGGGTTGAGATCAAGGTGGTGTGTTAAGGGGGCTGTGCAAGGAGGCGTGTGGTGTGGGGGAAGATCATGTGGGTGTGGAGGGGGGAGACAGGAGCGGATGTGTGATGGGGGAGCAGCAGTGTGAGGAGGGGTGTTGAGAGCAGGGGTGTGTGATGTGGGGTCGGAGCAAAGAGAGTGTGGAGGGGGTGGGAGAACAAGGGATGGTGTGTTATGGTGGTAGAGCGAGGGGGGGAGGACAGGAGGTGTGTGATGGGTGGTGTGAGAGCAATGAGTTTGATGGGACGAGAGCAGGAGGTCGTGTGAGAGGAGGGGGTGAGAGCAAGAGGGGGTGAGGGGGCGGCGAGCAATGAGAGGTGTGTGTATGGGTGTGGGGGGGTTGGGTGGTGAGAGCAAGGAGGTGTGGTAGATGGTGGAGAGCAAATGATGGGGGAGATGAGGTTGTGGGGGGGACAAGCAGGTGTGAAGAGGGGTGAGCAAGGATGTGTGAACCAAGGGAGTGAGAGAGGATGTTGTGAATGGGGGGGGAGAGGAAGTGGTGAGAGCAAGGAGGTGTGTGATGGGGGGTGAGCAAGGAGGTGTGTGATGTGGGTGAGCAAGGAGGTGTGTGATGGGGGTGCGAGCAAGGAGGTGTGTGATGGGGGTGAGAGCAAGGAGGGGTGAGAGCAAGGAGGTGTGTGTGGGGGGGGGTGGTGAGAGCAAGGAGGTGTGTGATAGTTGGGTGGGTGCAAGGAGGTGTGTGATTGGGGGGTGAGTGCAAGGAGTTGTGTGAGGGGGTGGAGAGCATGGAGGTGTGTGTGATGGGGGGTGTCATGGGAGAGGGGGTTTGGCCCGGTATTAAAGGGGTTACACCCCATTTGGCCACCCCCTGCTCTCACTGGGGAAGCAAGGGGTTAACTGGACTGGGGTCCAGTAATGTGTTTTTACCTTGCTTCAGAATCCAACTATTTATTCCCCTGTAAAAATGTATTGTCTCATCCTAGTGTTTGCACCAACACATACACTGGGGTTGATGCGGGAGGCTTAAGGGGTTAATTAGCTACAGTTTTAGGAAAATACAAATATGTGTGGTGTCTTTTCAGAAATATCTGGGCTTCAAAAGGCTTGATTGAAGTTGGGTGTGAAAAGTACAGAGGGGGTTTAGTGTACAGTATGTTAATACCTAATTTGTAGGCCAAGGGTATATTGCTGGTAGAGACAGCTAGGACCCAGGTCTGGAGCATTGGGTGTGAAATATAGCACCTGTGACAAACGTTCTCTACACAGGAGGCCCAGCTTCAAAGCATTTCTTGACAAGGGGTTTATGGCTACAGAAGAAGATATCAGAATGAATGACCTTATAAAATATAAGAATATTATGAGATGTCCTCGGCTGAACATGCTAAAAGCTACATGTGTGTATTCGTGGGACCGATTCGCACATAATTATTACAGATATATGATGTCTAGCAGGTACTAAGAGACAGATATTAATATCTCTCTTAATTTTAATATTACACGGTAATATTTAGTCTCATTGGGAGCGTCATGCGTGCCGGAATGTATTAATATGTCTTGCGTGCCAGTAAGTAAACTGAACTGAAGTTATGAAGTTATTTAGATAGGAAAAACAGTTTTTAAACGTCCTGGGGTGGGAGGAGTTTAACTCTGGGGTAAGACTGTCAACCTCACCACTGATTTATGACAGAGATTGGGTGCAGGTAATTGTTCTCCAATGGCCTACACTCAATAGTAAGGTATAGACTGGAGATTTGCATATAAACCAGTGCCCAGCCTATACTCTGGGTCTTTGTGCTTTTCGTGATGTCTACATCTGAACCTGAATTATGGAAGAAATGGCCCATCCTGTATCCTGATGGCTTTCTTGTCCAAACCTTTAAGTAAGTGTCTATATTTTGTCTGTTATTTGTATATCATGCGTGTTTACTTTTTCAAGGAATAAACTATATTTATTTATATCTTAGTCGTGTTCTGTTCAACCCAGGTATTTTGGTGTATATTATATCTTGTCATAAGTTACCGTGACAAGCAATATAATAAACTGGTGGCAGCGGTGGGATTGAACTGAACCTGTATTACAGTTTACTGCGGGACTCTGTAATACAGTTGGAACTCGGGTGAAGTGTGAGTTCCTAAGGCTAAAGATATTGAACACACAGTGTACAACATATAACACAAGATATGGTACCACCTCACTGTTCCCCTACTTGTGAGAAGCATTGCCTCCAGAACCAAAGTGCCGGCCATCCGTGTGACTGGAGCCGGGCTCCGAGACCGGAGGCGTGCATCAAGTCGGTGCGGGAACCTGCAGCCGGCAAGGCTGAGAGAGAGGTTTCGATCGGTGAGCATGAAACCCGGCCGGCTGAGCAAAGAAACACCGCTGCAGCCGCCGTAACCATCAAACCGCCCGGAGAGCAGGGAATGGACCCAGCTCTGGGACGGCAGAGACTTGGGGAGGGAGCGGGAGGTCTCGGAGACCACAGAAGTCTTGCACCAGGAGAGGTAACGGCCGTTGCGGCGGCCCGTCCATTTTCCCTGAAAGAGCTAGCACTGGTGTGTGCGTTGGGCGAGACGTGGTTCCCGGCGAAGTGGACCCAGTTCATGGCGTTGGTGCCGCTTACCCCCTCCCAGAACCCGGCGCTCGAGCAACTCCGCTCTGGACTCAGCAGCCCCTTGCGGGGGGTAGTCTACCGGCGGCGGAGAAGCTTCGAAATGAGCCTGGCGATCGAGCACCTCCGCTCTGGACTCAGCAGCCTCTTGCAGGGGGTAGTCCACCGGTGGCGGAGAAGCTCCGGCAGGCGCCGCGGCGCTATCACTGCCAATCAGCGGGCCACAATAATGCCCGGTGCCCGGACCGTGCGCGGTTGGGCGAAGAAGCCCCTCAGGGCCAGCGCTCACGAGCTGCGGAAAAGATGACCCAGTTAGCGGCATCCTCTGATGGCTCCCGCCCAGCCGGGGTGACAACCCTTCGCGGGACGTCCCCTGGAGAACCTGGCCGGGCTGCATCGGCAACAGCGGCGGAGAGCGGCGGCCATCCATCTGATCCCGGCGGAGAACCGGCGGCGGCGGCGTAGAAGAAGCCGCCTTTCCGGCATCCTGCCGGCGGCAATGTTATTTGGGGGGAGGGTTGGGGTGTGCGGGAGGTGGGTGATTCACATTGGAGGAGTCGGCGATCCCCAGCGATGTCCGGAGCCCCACGGTCTATGCCGGCGACCCTGTACCAAAGTCGGGTGCTGTTGCGGCAACTACCCAGGGCTCGCCCGTGGCGGCGGCGGAAGAGCCGCGATTCCGGCAAAGTGCCGGAGCCCTTTCTGAGTGGGGGGAGGGACAGGGTTTGCGGGAGGGGGTTATTTCACCGGGATTGAATCGAGCCGTGTTTCTCCACGAGGACCTGGGACCCTTGTCCTGCACCGTTTTACCTGTACCAAACCTGGGCGCTGTTGCGGCAGCGACCCGTTGCTGCCCGGCCCAGATGATGCCGGCGGCGGCCACTCCAGTCCCCCTGCAATTGGGACCAACGAAGGCGGCGGTCTCTGCGGGGACCAGTGAGGTAAGCCAGACCAAGTCGCAGACTGACCCTGACTTATTTTTTCCCTATGACTGTACCCTGTTGTTCCCTTGTAGGGGTGACCGGTGGGTGGCAGGAGATAGGGGCACCAGGGGAGGGGAAGGAAGGGCAGCTTGTAGGGCAGCTATGATTCCCCATTACCCTGGCGGAGCATCAACGGGATTCTCAGTTAAGAGGCCCACTGTTGCAGCCTTGCTATGGGCTGGAGGTATCAGGGGTTGTGGCACAGTTAGACCACCCCAGGGTTACCTACCGGCCAGGAGCTAAGGTGGGTGCATCTGCACCAGCAACCCTGAGCTCACCTCCGGTAATGGGGGCACAGCTTCAGGGAGAGGGGCTAGCCTCGTTAGCACCCAGCTCTAGGGTAGGATTGCCTGGGAGAGGGTTGGGTGGGCCAGTGGGAACCGGGGAGGGAAGGCAGCAAGTGGGCCATCCAGATTTCCCCATTACCCTGGCAGAGCCTCAGGGGGTCTCTCGGTTTAGAGTCCCACTGTTGTTGCCTGGCTATGGGCTGGAGGTATCAGGGGCAGTGGCACAGTTAGCCCACCCCCAGATTACCTGCCAGCCAGGAGCCAAGGCAGGTGCTTCTGCACCAGTGCCCCATGGCTCCTCTCTGGTAATGGGGAGGCAGCGTCAGGGGGATGGCCTCACTCAGGTGTCCTTAGGGTCCAGGTTAGGAATAGCTAGGGAGAAGCGGAGTGAGGGAAGGCTGCAGGTACGTAGCCAGCACCAGGTCTCAGTGGGAGAAGAAGGGCTAGTGGTAGCCGGGGAGGGAGAGCAGCAGGTATGGCAGCTAGAGTTCCCCATTGCCCTGGCGGAGCCTCAGGGGGTCTCTCAGATCACCAACCCCCTGTTGCAGTCTGGCTATGGGCTGGGGGTATCATGGGCAGTGGCAGGCTTGTGCCACCCCAGGGATACCTGCCAGCCAAGAGCTAAGGCGGTTGCATCTGGAGAGGTGCCCCATAGCTCATCCCTGGTAAGGGGGAGACAAGGTCAGGGAGGTAGGTGCACTCAGGTAGTTCCAGTGTCTGGGTTAGGATTGCCTAGGGGGGAGCGGAGTGCAGGTGGGCTGCAGGGAGGTAAGCAGCAGGAGTCGTCAGCAGGGGCTGAGGTGCTGGGCCTAGGGGAGGCTAGGCAGGGAGACAATGTGGAGCAGGGGGAGATAGGAGGTCAGTGGGGTGTCAGGCAGCTGGCAGAAGCTAGGGATGGGCTAGGTAGGCAGGAGGTCCCTTGTTCTGACTGGCAAGGAGTGACCCCCCTGATAGATTCCCCAGGGTTCTCAGAGGTAGGGCTGTGGGTAGGTAGGCAGCCAGGAGCAGTAGCCAGGGCTAGGGGGGTACAGCAGAGGGTTCTGTCCCCAGGGCAGCCAAGGGTAGCTCCAGGGAGGAAGGGCAGCACAGCGGAGTGGAGTGATGCTGGCCCTAGCAGCAGGGGTGGTAACAGGTGCTTGGTTCCTGGCCTTCAGTTTTAAGAGGGCAGGGGCAAAGCACCTGGGTACCAGGGACCCCAGTACAGGATACTGGGGGATTGCCTTGCCCCAGGGGGCACAGGAGAGGGTAGGAGTCAGCACCCCAGGTGGTTTCTGGATTCCAGAAATGATGCCACTCGGGTGGGGACTGCCCTAGAGCCAGGGAGGAGAGGCAAAGGTATAGCGGAGCAGCTACAGGTGGGCACAGGGCCAGGGCAGGTAGGGTCCCTACAGGATAGTGACATAGCTCTTTCCCAGACTTGGTTGACAGGAAAGCGACGGTCTGTGCTTGATAGCTGGTCTCTCGCTGGTACAGAGACATGCCAGTCTCTGGGCAGTATGCAGCCTGGTCTGCAGAGGTGCCCCTTCACTATGGGCTTGGTTCACCAGGCACTGGGTGGGGGGCAGAGGGTGGGAAAGGAGAATGCCCGGCAGCCACGTTGGAGCCCTGCTCAGCAGGATCTGGACTTCACCATCCAATGTGGCCAGGACAATGTACTGGACAATGCCGGAGGACAATTTTACCAGGCCAACCCCTCAGGACTTATTGAGTGCTTCAAGGATGCCAGTGGTGTCCCAGTGCCAGGGTATGCAGCTGGGTCACAAGGCACCCATTGAGCAGAGGAGGTGTCATGGGAGAGGGGGTTTGGCCCGGTATTAAAGGGGTTACACCCCATTTGGCCACCCCCTGCTCTCACTGGGGAAGCAAGGGGTTAACTGGACTGGGGTCCAGTAATGTGTTTTTACCTTGCTTCAGAATCCAACTGTTTATTCCCCTGTAAAAATGTATTGTCTCATCCCAGTGTTTGCACCAACACATACACTGGGGTTGATGCGGGAAGCTTAAGGGGTTAATGAGCTACAGTTTTAGGAAAATACAAATATGTGTGGTGTCTTTTCAGAAATATCTGGGCTTCAAAAGGCTTGATTGAAGTTGGGTGTGAAAAGTACAGAGGGGGTTTAGTGTACAGTATGTTAATACCTAATTTGCAGGCCAAGGGTATATTGCTGGTAGAGACAGCTAGGGCCCAGGTCTGGAGCATTGGGTGTGAAATATAGCACCTGTGACAAACGTTCTCTACACAGGAGGCCCAGCTTCAAAGCATTTCTTGACAAGGGGTTTATGGGGGCCAGGGGTGTGGTTACAGAAGAAGATATCAGAATGAGTGACCTTATTAAATATAAGAATATTATGAGATGTCCTCGGCTGAACGTGCTAAAAGCTACATGTGTTTATTCGTGGGACCGATTCGCATATAATGATTACAGACATATGATGTCTAGCAGGTACTAAGAGACAGATATTAATATCTCTATTAATTTTAATATTACACGTAGTCTCATTGGGAGCGTCATGCGTGCCGGAATGTATTAATATGTCTTGCGTGCCAGTAAGTATACTGAACTGAAGTTATGAAGTTATTTAGATAGGAAAAACAGTTTTTAAACGTCCTGGGGTGGGAGGAGTTTTACTCTGGGGTAAGACTGTCAACCTCACCACTGATTTATGACAGAGATTGGGTGCAGGTAATTGTTCTCCAATGGCCTACACTCAATAGTAAGGTATAGACTGGAGATTTGCATATAAACCAGTGCCCAGCCTATACTCTGGGTCTTTGTGCTTTTCATGATGTCTACATCTGAACCTGAATTATGGAAGAAATGACCCATCCTGTATCCTGATGGCTTTCTTGTCCAAACCTTTAAGTAAATGTCTATATTTTGTCTGTTATTTGTATATCATGTGTGTTCACTTTTTCAAGGAATAAACTATATTTATTTATATCTTAGCCGTGTTCAGTTCAACCCAGGTATTTTGGTGTATATTATATCTTGTCATAAGTTACCGTGACAGGGGGTGAGAGCAAAGAGGGTTGTGTTGGGGGTTTGAGAGCAAGCAGGTGTGTGTGAGACGAGGGATAGGAGCAAGGAGATGTGTGATGGGGAGGGGGAAGAGCAAGGAGGTGTGGGAGGAGGATGAGGGTGAGAGCAAAGATATTTGTGAGACGAGGGGGTGAGAGCAAGGAGATGTGAGGAGGGGGTGAGAAAGAAGGTGTGTGATGAGGGGTGAGAGCAAGCAGGGGTGAGAAAGGAGGTGTGTGATGGGGGTGAGAGCAAGGAGGTGTGTGATGGGGGGGTGAGAGCAAGGAGGTGTGAGGGGGGAGAGCAAGGAGGCATGTGATGGGTGGGTGAGCAAGCAGGTGTGTGGGAGGAGGGGGTGAGAGCAAGGAGGTGTGAGAGGAGGGGGTGAGAAGCAAGGTGGTGTGTTAGAGGAGGGGTGTGCAAGGAGGTGTGTGATGGGGGAGAGCATTGAGGTGTGATGGGGGTGAGAGCAAGGAGGTGTGTGATGGGGGTGAGCAAGGAGGTGTGTGATGGGAGTGAGCAAGGAGGTGTGTGATGGGGGTGAGAGCAAAGAGGTGTGTGAACGCACTGTTACTCCATTTCCCAGGCTTTCCACGCACTGTTACTCCATTTCCCAGGCTTTCCACGCACTGTTACTTAATATCATGAATTGTCACTGCATGTAAATCCCTCCCACCATCTTCCATATTTTCTTCCATTTCTAATGACCGTGTCATTATGATTAAATATAAGTCTAATTGCATTGCCTGTGTAGCCCATGTCGTAGAAAGCCTGGGAAATGGAGTATAGTGGGTGGAAAGCCTGGGAAATGGAGTACATGCGTGGAACCTGGGAAAATGGAGTCCAATGCGTGGACAAGCCTGGAAAATGGAGTAATGCGTGCAGTGCGTGGAAATCCTGGGAAATGGTGTAACAGTGCGTGGAAGTGCCCTGGGCAATGAGTAACATGCGTGGAAAGCCTGGGAAATGGAATACTTGCGTTGTAAAGCCTGGCAAATTGAGTAATAGTTGCATGGAAAGCCTGGCAATGGAGTAAATCGTGAAAGTGGGAATGTAAAGCGTGAAAGCCTGGGAACAATGGAGTAACCACTGTTACTCCATTTCCCAGGCTTTCCACGCACTGTTACTCCATTTGCCAGGCTTTCCACGCACTGTTCCACCCACCATCTTCCATATTTTCTTCCATTTCTAACGACCGTGTCATTATGATTAAATATAAGTCTAATAGCATTGCCCATGTAGCCCATATACCCCCCCCCCCTAAAGGAGATTCTTGCTGCTACCTGGTACACAATGGAGATGTGCATACGTGTTTGGTGGAACAGAAGGCCTGAGGGCTCCGGGATAGTGCGGGGAGGCATCAGGACAGGCTCTCAATGATGGTTCTTCTTCCATTAGTGCAGCGCTTCCATCCCATGAGGGTCCTGAGGATAGCCGGGATGATCCCCATAGGCAACTCTTTCGAGTCCCACTGACATAGCACACCGTATATAGCCCCTGGAGTAGCACCCACAGAGCTTGAGGCCCTGCAGGCCCCTCCTCAGCCACTCATGCCACCACGGCGTGTGACCCAGCCAGTACCCTCCCCAAGGACGACACTCTCTGGTTGTTAGGCCCGCCCCTGGATACAGCCATAGTGTATCCAGTCTGCAAACAACAAGCTAGTTCTCCATGAGGGAGATTAACCCTGACACTGCCTGCTCTTATCAGGACGTACACTGCCAGGGCCAAAGAAAAGATGGTAGCCAGGGACTTGGGGCTACACCCATGTAACCCTTAATTAATACTATTGCTTATTTGTGAAGCGCCAACATATTCAGCAGTGCGGTACAATGGGGGGTACAGGGTATATTACAGAAACAAACCATTACATACAGGGGGGGAGCTTACAATCTACAGGGAATCAGGGGCAATGATGAAACAAGAAGGTACGGCGGCTGCTCATTGGGGGGCGCTGCGTCCCAGGGCGAATTATAACCCAGTCTGGGGGGGGATGTTACATAGGGTGGAGATTGGTCCAGCCACACTGCTGGTCCCAATGGTGCTGTAGGGGAGGGGAGGGGGGAGTTGGATGTTAGAGGTATGGCAGGTAGACTTCCTTAAAAAAAAAACATTTTTTCAGGGTTTTTAACCCCAAATGAAATAAGTTCTGGCGGATAAAAAGTGACAAAAACCCATCACCATATAATGAATAAAACTCCCACTTGTGAGCACATTCCCACGTCTCAGAGAGGTCTGCACCCCTGTCTGTCCCCATTATCTCTTAGCATACAACTGGAGCCGGGGATTCTGGGAAACGGTCTGCAAATGAGCACTCTGTCGCATTTTGCTTCAAATCCATTTTAACAGGGAGTTTTTAATGTCTGAAATCTGTGGGAGCCTGATGTTGTGTGGAAGGGGATTCCAGGAGAAGGGGCAGCTCGGGAGAAGTCTTGTAGACTGTGAAAGTGAAAATAACAAACATACGGTTCCGGGGCCAGTCTGGGCCTTCGTGGGACCCAGGGCGGCACGCGGTCAGCGGGGCCTCCCCGGTAGTATTAGGTAAGGGGGGAATTCCTCTAAGTCTGGCCCTCCTAATGCGGCGTAAAGGCGCCATGATGTCACGGCAGCATGTGACGTTGTGTCATCATGACAATGTGCCATCATGTGACATCACGTTGTCATGACGACGCAACGTCATTTGACGTTGAGTCGCCATTACAACGCGACGCTGCAGGAGGAGGGCCGCTCCAGAGAAGGTAAGACACTCACATACACACGCACACTCACACTCACACACGCACACGCACACTCACACATTCACACTCCGTACAGCTATCTGCTCTGGTCAGGCAGAAGTTGGATCCTGGTGTGACAGGGGGACTGAGAGGAGGGAGCACAGGGGCCCCCAAAAGCACAGGGCCAATGGCAGCCACCTTGACCTAAGGCCGTTCCTGAATTGTATTAAGGGGGCCAGTGTAGTGGCTCACGTGTAACTGTGCACGCCTGAGGGAACCTTATTAAGTTAATCGGGACCACATAGCTTTAGGGCTCATGAGAAGGGGACAATGTCTGCGTTATGTGTCCGGGGACTCTCAGGACTGCCCCCACATGGCACACTAAGGAAATCTCTTTGTGTGTGATTCTTGCTAAATACGTTGGGAGATGGCAGCTATAGAAAGTGATTGTACGCACAATGCCCCCTTAAGTACACAAATTAATGACCTGCAACCAGCATGTTACTTATACCTAGCATGGGATAATATAAAGAGCAGGACTACAACTCCCAGCATCCCTTGCGGTAAGTAAAATCAGCTACAGGCCGTTAACCGATCATTTACCTGGATGAATCACGCACTATAGTGCGTCGTGGTCCGAGATGGACCACAGCAAGACTAATGGCACATCAGATTAACACAGTGGGGGTCCCTGCGGGGTTAATCCTACCGGGGTCTGCCTGTCTGTAAGAGATGAAAGAGGGTAGTTGGTGTAGATAGAGCACAGCTTCCAGACTCCCTGCAATGTGAAGCAGGGAAAACAAAACCAGGCCACTCCGCAGTAGTTTCAAATTTGTATTAGCCAACTAACACATACAGGGAAAAAAGGGACAAATAGAACGCACCTACGCGTTTCGTACAGAGGTATTTAGCAATCGACCTTGATATAAAGTACCTCTGTACGAAACGCGGTAGGTGCGTTCTATTTGTCCTTTTTTCCCTGTATGTGTTAGTGGCTAATACAAAATTTGAAACTACTGCGGGTGGCCTGGTTTTGTTTCCCTGCTTCACATTGCAGGGAGTCTGGAAGCTGTGCTTCTACACCAACTACCCTCTTGAATTTACATAGGATGGATTGCACGCTACTGATCCTGAGAGTTCCCCTGAAGGAGCAGGTAAAGTGCCAATGTGCCTTATTCAATCCTGGTCATGGACATAGGCCTCTTCATTTATGCTGTCAGGTTGATTATGTGTACATCCGGGGTTGTCTCAACTGACTCCACTTGTCACTTCCCCTACAGTCATTACGCAGATTTATTGCATTATTGAGGGGCACTCCATCATCGCCGGACCTCCTAATTAAGGATCTCATTAACAATATGTTTAAGGATGCTACCTGCTCAATTTTGAGCACCACATACACCACATTCCTCTGTCTGTAAGAGATGGGCTGAATCAGTCACTCTACCTGCGCACCTTTAACAGGCGATCGCGGGGTTTTATTTCCATTTTAACACTACAATATTGTAGCAGGGGGTCTCCGGAGCTGAACCGCATTGATTTCAGGTCCGGGAACCCCAACTTCCTGAGATATAGGTCCCGTTATGGGGTGCCGGTACACCCGCCGTGTTAAAATCCTGTGGGTCTCGTGACCGTGGGATTTTAACATTGCAGGAGATACTGGCACCCCATAACGCGGCCTGTATCTCGGGAAGTAAGGGGTCCCCGAGGCTGAAATCTATGCGGTTCAGCTCAGGAGACCCCCTGCTCACGCACACTATGAATAAAAATAAAATGTAAGCAGCTTCATTACTGTAGCAGCTACCCGCTAAGGTAATGATTTTTTTCTTTGGGGGGTGGGGGAGGTGGGGGGAGTTTGATACTATTGTGGGGGAGCAGGGGTTCTTCTGAGCTGAACCACATTGATTTCAGCTTTGGGAACCCCCTACTTCCCAAGATACAGGCCCCGTTATGGGGTGCCGGTATCACCTGCAATGTGAAAATCCCACAGTCACCTGACCCGTTGGAGAATTTTACAGAATCCGCCCACGGATTGCGGTTTCCACGGATTGCGAGTTCACGGATTGCGGGTTCCACGGATTGCGGGCTCACGGATTGCGGGTTCCACGGATTGGACTGACAGGGATAAAAAAAAAATCCAAACGATGAATCTCCATTTTTGAGCCCGATTTGCGGAAATCCGGGGACCAAAGGAACCACCCGAACATGCGGGGGATTCCAAACACTCCCCAAAAACTCACCCATC